>JAVIWC010009256.1:0-12757 GCA_031894815.1 Creontiades dilutus | reverse complement strand
TGAAGACATATGTATTAAGAGACAACTACAGCATTCCCCCAGTTGAATTGAACCTTTTTCCAAAAGAATTAAACCTTTTTCTAAAAGAATTGAACCTTTTTCCAATACAGTAACATTTTGGTTTATTATTCAATAATGAACCATTGTAATCGCTCTGGAAAAAAAAATTCTAACACCCCCTGAAAATTCCATGGTTGACGTTTCAAAGGGTGTAGAATCCAAATCTACAATAAAAATGTTTTCCGTCCGCCGTACGCCGTACGCAGGATTTCTCCCAAACGGCTGGAGCAAAAGATCTGAAATTTTGAGGAAAAATCCATCTGGGTCCGACGACGCCCCAATTCTTGAGCCAGCTCTCTCACTCAATTTTAAGTGCCCTTTAAGGGCTGTCAAAGTTTTGTAAAATCCCTAGAAACCTCAAAACAAGTCCAAGCGGCATGAATGTAAACTTATTTTAAGAACATACCGTCAGGAATCGAATGAGCCCCTCCCCAGGTACGTAGGTCAAACCATTCCCGATTATGGCCCGATTCATGGTTTATTGGGTGTTTTGGTTTATTATTGTTTGTTTGTAACCTAGTGATGTCCGGCCGATAGCGTCGAGTTGTAGTGAATGTGGATACTGGAGTGATAGCCGATGTGGATACTTGTTGTTAGTAGCCGATACACGGGTTGAAGCATTCTGATGTGCATGAAACGCTGATAATATATAGGTAAATATTACTCAATATTATTACTGGGGTTTATTAATCAATATTATTACTGGGGTAAATAAGTATTCTTTCACTGGGGTTTATTATTCAATTGGCTTGCGTTCATGATTTGAATCTTACTAAGCTTCGGAGTGTGCGTGTTTTACAGGTGATAGAGCGATTATTGAATTTCAGGAGATATGCATAGACCACGTAAATCGGTTCTCATCCAAAACACCTATTTGGATTGATCAGTTGATGATATTTGTGTGGCCCCTCTACATCTGTCTACCTTGGAATTTTAAATTTGGATGGGGGGGAAGTTTTAACGCAATACGAGTGCCAAAGGACTTGATAAATTATAGCTGTTTTTATTGTGGGGGGGATCGAGGTTCAATAAAAACGCTGCAAATTCTTTCACTGGGGTTTATTATTCAATTGGCTAGCGTTCATGATTTGAATTTCTACTAAGCTTTGGAGTGTGCGTGTTTCACAGGTGGTAGAGCGATTATTGAATTTTTTGGATTGTTCTGTTGATCATATTTGTGTGCCTCCTGAAATTCAATAATCACTCTACCACCTGTGAAACACGCACACTCCAAAGCTTAGTGGAAATTCAAATCATGAATGCAAGCCAAATGAATAATAAACTCCAGTGAAAGAATTTGCAGCGTTTCATGCATATCAGAATGGTTCAACCCTTTTAGGAGTTCACTCCAGTATCCATATTCACTAAATCACTAGGTTACTGCGATAAAAAAGAAGAAAAAGCTGTTGTTTTGATCGCAGTAACCTAGTGATATGCGGCAAATAATATGAGAATGACCCATTTAATACATAAATTATGAACTTCTCTCTGAAAATTTCAAGTATTTTCTTCAGGCAGAACTGAAGCGTGGAAATGGAGTTCAAAAAGTAAATTTGGTCTAAAGCCTAAGGTAAAAGGCAAGCGTAAAAGCTTCCTTCCAAACCCCTTTTCCATCGGGGACCTCTCTTATTGAGTGACCGTCGTTCATCTAGATACCAAAGAACGAACCCACTTCCCCGTATATATTTACCGTCTCCGATATTAAGTCATTACGGAGTCAGAAACCCCCTTCGACAATAACGATATCGTTATCTTATCGTCACTGAACCCCATCGTTACGCAAGCATCTGCCTCTAGTTCGCGGGAAGGTGGTTCGAGGGTCAAAAACCCACGAGATGAAACGGTGAAATGCTAGTCATTTCCAGAAAGTGAGGAAATGAAGGTTGCACGAAAGCTGGAAAAGTGTCTTTCGACCAGCGTTATAGAGTGCAAACGTAGAAGAAGATGCCAAAACGGTCATTGATAGACATCTACAGCGTGAGAAACACTGAGTTTGTTGAAGAAACAAGGTATTTTCCCACAAAATTGAAGAGCGACATGTTCTTACCCTAAATTTTCTACCTGTCTGCCTACAATATTCGAGTCTCCAAGAGCATTTAAGTTTATAAACTTTTATCGGGTTCGTTAACTTTATGTTTTACAGAAACGAATGAAGATTAAAGATTATTTTCATTTTTAAACCTACTTTAAAACCCAAGATGACAGAATTTTGACGATTTTGGTTTATTATTCAATAATAAACCATTGTAATCGCTCTGGAAAAAAAAATCCAACCCCAGCTCTCAGGGTTAAAGTGCCATTTAAGGGTTGTCAAAGTTTTGTAAAATCCCCAAAAACCTTCAAAAAAGTCAAGGCGGCCTGAATTTGGACTTTTTTTTTAAAGAACTTTCTATCAGGAATCGAATGAGCCCCTCCCCAGGTCTGTAGCTCAAACCATTCCCGATGTATGACATGATCTTATGCTGCCAACATCCCATCCACATTCACTACATCACTAGGTTACTGCAATCAAAACAAAAACAACGGTTTTTTTTTTTCTTTCTTAAATCGCAGTAACCTAGTGATGTAGTGAATGTGGATACTGGAGTGAACTCCTAATAGGGTTTATAGCCGATACACGGGTTGAAGGATTTTGATATGCATGAAACGCTGCAAATTCTTCAATAAAAAAACTCGCTGCAGGTTCAATAAAAAAAAAACGCTGCAAATTCTTTAACTGGGGTTTATTATTCAATTTCATTCATTTGTCTTGCATTCATAATTTGAATTTCTACTAATCTTTGGAGTGTGCGTGTTTCACAGGTGATAGGGCGATTATTGAATTTCAGGAGATATGCATAGAGCACTTAAATCTGTTCTCGACCAAAATACCTATTTGGATTGATCATATTTGTGTGCCTCCTGAAATTCAAAAATCGCCCTATCCTGTGAAACACGCAGACTCCAAAGCTTAGTAGAAATTCAAATCATGAACGCAAGCCGATTGAATAATAAACCCCAGTGAAAGAATTCGCAGCGTTTTTTTATTGAACCTCAATACCCCCCCCCCCCCCCCCAAATAAAAACATCTATAATTTATCAAGTCCTTTGGCACTCGTATTGCGTTAAAACTTCCCCAAATCCAAATTTAAACGATGTAGCCAAAGGTAGACACATGTAGAGGGGGCACCACACAAATATCATCAACTGATCAATCCAAATAGGTGTTTTGGATGAGAACCGATTTACGTGGTCTATGCAAATCTCCTGAAATTCAATAATCGCTCTATCACCTGTAAAACACGCACACTCCGAGGCTTAGTAAGATTAAAATCATGAACGCAAGCCAATTGAATAATAAACCCCAGTGAAAGAATACTTATTTACCCCAGTAACAATATCGAATAATAAACCCCAGTAATAATATTGAATAATATTTACCTATATATTATCAGAATGCTTCAACCCGTGTATCGGCTACTAACTACACTACAAGTATTCACATCGGCTATCACTCCAGTATCCACATTCACTACAACTCGACGCTATCTGCCGGACATCACTACGTTACAAACAAACAATAATAAACGAAAAAACGCAAATGTTGGCACCATACATCGGGAATGGTTTGACCTACGGACGTGGGGAGGGGCTCATTCGATTCCTCATGGTATGTTCTTCAAATAGGTTTATATTTAGGCCGATTCGACTCGTTTCGAGGTTTTTAGGGATTTTACAAAACTTTTACAGCCCTCAAAGGGCACTTTAAATTGAGTGAGAGAGCTGGCTCAAGAATTGGGGCGTCTTCGGACCAAGATGGATTTTTCCTGAAAATCTCAGATCTTTTGCTCCAGCCGTTTGGGAGATATCGTGCGTACGGCGTACGGCGGACGGACGGAAAATTTGTTATTGCAGATTTGGATTCTACACCCTTTGAAACGTAAACCATGAAATTTTCAGGGGGGTTAGAATTTTTTTCCAGAGCGATTACAGTGGTTTATTATTGAATAATAAAACCAAAAGTAATCGAATTACCAGTACTCCATTCCGATTACCATTACAGTAATTGGAATGGTAATCGCGATTACCTGTCTTCAAAAGTAATTGGAATTTGTAATGGGTAATCGAATTACTTTCCTAACTACTCTGCCCTATAGTTGGCTGGGTGGACCCCTTTGTAGTCTACACACTTAGGTGGCGCGTCTTTACTGTCAGGGCACTTTTCTGTGCCATGTTTACCAGCACATCTCTCACAGCATGACTTGACTTTGACAGCATAAATTATTATTGAACGGGTTGTTGGAGCTCTTCAAAAACTTTTTTATGTCATTGAAATCTTTTTATTGGACGTTTCGCCCAGACAACGTGGGCTTCTTCAGCTTGAAAAATAAAAATATAAATAAATAAAATAAAATATATATGCACATGTGTACATCATCATACTATAATGAAAGGAACCTCCTTAACAAGTCTCTTTATACTACATTATGTACATTGATTATTCATTTCTTACCATGTATTTTCTTATATTAGTTTGATATTCCTCGGATTCATTAGAATCGTCGTCTACATCATCGAGTTTATCTATTTTGAGAAACAAATACGCAGGTAAGTGTCTTATATTAGTATGTTGTCATAGGTTATTAGGATTTTAATTTACATATCACTTTGTACTAATAATACTATCATATATATATATATATGTGTTCATATATATATAATTTATATATATACTTACATATCATATATAATTTAATGTTGTTATTATATATAAGTTATTTGTTATATTTATAGAAGTTTGATGATAATGGTGTGGTTACCTTTTACTGCATGCTGAAGGCTTTGCATATACTATTGGTTGGGTGTGTTCTGCTATGTGATGCCTGCCTTGACCCAATTTTCAATAGATGACAATGTATGCAGCTAACAAACACTGATAGAAGACCAAGTATCACAACCCGATGGCCAACAACCACCATGACAGGCAAATAATAACAATTTAAAGAGAGAAATTAATCTCATCTAGATCTTCTCTCCAAAATAAACGTTGCTCACCTCCCATTGATTTCTTTTTTCAAAATTGACTTTCAAGGCAGGCATCACATAGCAGAACACACCCAACCAATAGTATATGCAAAGCCTTCAGCATGCAGTAAAAGGTAACCACACCATTATCATCAAACTTCTATAAAATTTATAGAAGTTCTATTTAATATAATTTAATATAACAAATAACTTATATATAATAACAACATTAAATTATATATGATAAGTAAGTATATATATAAATTATATATATATGAACTACATATGATATATATGAGTATTATTAGTACAAAGTGATATGTAAATTAAAATCCTAATAACCTATGACAACATACTAATATAAGACACTTACCTGCGTATTTGTTTCTCAAAATAGATAAACTCGATGATGTAGACGACGATTCTAATGAATCCGAGGAATATCAAACTAATATAAGAAAATACATGGTAAGAAATGAATAATCAATGTACATAATGTAGTATAAAGAGACTTGTTAAGGAGGTTCCTTTCATTATAGTGCATGATGATGTACACATGTGCATATATATTTTATTTTATTTATTTATATTTTTATTTTTCAAGCTGAAGAAGCCCACGTTGTCTGGGCGAAACGTCCAATAAAAAGATTTCAATGACATAAAAAAGTTTTTGAAGAGCTCCAACAACCCGTTCGATAGAAAAATGGTCAATCCATGCTTCACCAACTCAAATAAATTATTATTGAAAAAAAATTCGTAATTGGAAAAAGAAACCTATTAAGTGTTCTTTACCAAGGATCTAGGGATCCAGGTGTTAATACTGCAGGTGCGCTCGTTGTGCATATAGAATTCCCCATTCTCACGCAGTTCACATTTCTTTTATACTTCGAGCCGGACAGGAAGCCGTTGGACAATGAAACTACCAAGACGTGACGAGAATCCCCGCGTGCGCATCGCCGTCTGCGGTCAAACCCCAAACCGAAAATCCGTCGGAAGTTTTATAAATGAAGAATTGAACTAATTTATAATAAAAGGGATCAAAATCAGTACTATATAAATTTCCGCTCCTTCTTTTTATATGTTGTTACTGAGAGGTAATAAAGAGCATACAAGACGAAAAACCGCTAGAAAAATTATTTATTCAAAAGATATGAGGGTGTCACCCCTAGGTTACTCTAGGCCTGAGCTCAACACTACGTACAGTAAAAACGGAGTAGGATAGCACGTTGTCTATATTCCCACGAAAGTAAAGAGTTACAGTGTTACAGTGTAACTCTTTACTTTCGTGGAAATATAGACAACGTTCTATCCTACTCTGTTTTTATTTGAAATGGGTTTCCACAACTTCGTCGCGAGTGACTTAGTCCGTACTACATACAGTATTAGTCCTCCAAAATCTTACACTGTGAACTTTATCACTTGTACGTTGAATCAAACATTGGTTTTGTGGAATGAATACCAACCATGAAGAATATTCAGCAGCAGCAACCAGGTGAAAAAATTGTCAATGTACAAATTGTATGGTCAGAGCTCTGTTGGCATCCTTGAATGAGTGGTGAGGACGACTGCAGCTCCAAGTCCAACTTAATGTTGATGAGGAAGGGGGGCAGCTTTTGCACCTTGGTAAGGTTCAATCGACACAAGGAACCCATTCTTGGTGGCTATGGACCAGAGTTTGTAGCCAAAACGGATTGGCTTCCTCTTTATGCGCTGCTTGCTGCAATGCCTACCATGGTAAATCTGTGACATCTAAAATCCTCCTCCAACGGGGTCAACAGAGGACAGCCAACACCAGACGCATACTTTCACATTCTTCACAGTTCAAATAAAACATAAGTATCACGAATAAAACACTTTTGACGTCTTGGGTAAGAGTTGGGGGTGTTGTTCCGTGGAATCCTAGAGTCACCTACAGGTGACTTGGCTGATTTGGTTGAGAGAGAGAGAGAGAAACATGCTTTATTAGACAATTCTCAGTAACTGCATGACATAAGAGAAATTTATATTCTTAAAATTTAATAATAATATTTTTTACATGATTTCAGCTAGGAATTTAAGATGTATCTATTTTAGTGAGAGCAGCATGGATGGCATGGTATGTATTACCGTCTGCCGGAGTGGCCATATAATCTAGATTTCAATTTACGTTTAATTCATATTTACTATTTGTTAAAATACTGCAGCAACATTAACAAGTTAACAACTTGATAACAAGAACAATTGTGTTAACAACAATTTGATAACAGGAACAATGGAATTAACGATGAAATTAACAGCAAGAGTAAAAACGTTATTTGGGATTAATATCGTAGTTCTTATATCGTAATATAATATAGGTACAAATCGTATTTCAGATAAATTTTGACTTAGAGTTCCTATTTTCAGTCCTTTAGGAACATAGTTATTTATAATAACAATAGTATTAGGCTATTTTTATCATTTATTTAGTTATATTAACATATTCATTTATTCTATTCTTTTATTATCAATTCATTATTTAATCACTTACAGTATCATCAGCAAATCTATTTCAAATTTGATCCTTCTATTTTCGTTCCTATATCTATTTTCATTTCCCAACTCAAGAGACATTATTGTAATTAATTCAGCCACCAATACACAACGGTAGGACCAGGCTTCTCTAATATAGCCACAAAGAGCAGCCCAGTTTTTGCCATTGAGGTATTCCAAAAAAAACCGTCTCGGAGAGAGTCCCCTGTCCAAAATGTTTGATGCGGATGTACGATAAGATCTTACATTGAGCAATAAAGTGGTACATGTCCTCGTTACAGTTCATATTGCAAAGCGAGCAGAGATAGATTCTGCCCACAATCCATGGCTGGTAGTTGAGTAGTTGGAAGATTTGGTTGAGTATAGGGGGCTTCAGTTTGAATTTCTCTGGGCAAAATGTTATTTACAAACACATGCTACATCCTAAAAAACAGATTACCACAATAAAGTCCCAGAATTGTTCCTGATCTTCGGAATTTTTCTCAAAACTCTCTACAAGTTGCAGGGAAACACGAAATTCACGAGATAACAAAACATATGAGCTTATCAGTTGAACTGTCATGAATATTAACTTCTTCTATGACTCGTGAGTTGTTGTCCATGCCCTGTAGATCCCGCAGAAAAATCGAATTTGGCGGCTAACTTATTTTTAATTAATTATCAAAGTAGTGTCACTTAGAGGTGACTATAGTTCTTGGCGGGTTAAGTTTGTTGTTTATGTCGGTACATCATGTACAGGCGAGTCAATTGTGTAACTAGAACATGATGGTCACACAATTGAAGCTAAATCTTTGCTTGAGTAGCAGAAAGTTTTTTTTTTCAAATTTTAAATTGATTCGTTGCCAGTGGTATTTAACGAATGATTATCTGTCTACAGCACTCGAGACGAATTAAAAATTTTCATTATAATGAAAAAGCCAAAATAGATTTGAGGTTATCAGTGATTTTGGGTTGTGTTGGGTTCACCTTTGTACCGGTTGTTTAATTGAAATATCGTACGGTCGTCCGAATCACCGTACGCACGATAATTTGTCAAAGGTGTCAACAACACCTTCCGTATTTACTGTCTCATAGTATGATCTTCGGACTTATTTGTCACCTTGTGAGTCATCTTGCCCATAACCTTATCCTCAATTCGCTCTAAGAAATAGCTCTGCCCAACGTCGTCCTCAGAATAGATTTAAAATACTGTAGGTAATAGATTTACAGACCTAAGATCGAAAACGAAACGAAATGTTAGAATTGATATAGCTCGGGCATAAAACCTCTAAAAAAAGATAAGCTGTATTTTGTTGGAAATGTCTAAAATCAGGTTTGTTGTTTATGTCAATTGTGTAACTAGAACATGGTGGTCACACAACTTTTGAAGCTAAATCTTTCCTTGAGTAGCAGACAGTTCTTTTAACATTTAAATTGATTCGTTACCAGTGGTATTTAGCGAATGATTATCTGTCTACAGCACTCGAGACGAATTAAATAATTTCATTTTAAATCAAAAAGTCAAAATAGATCAGGGGTTATCAGTGATTTTGGGTTGTGTGGGGTTCACGTTTGTACCGGTTGTTTAATTGAAATATCGTACGGTCGTCGGAATCACCGTACGCACGATAATTTGTCAAAGGTGTCAGCAACACCTTCCGCTATTTACCGTATGCCGCCTGTGGGCGGGAAGGTGCGGAGATGGGGGGAATAAGAGGTGCGAGCTTTTAGCTCCGCTTCGCCCATAACCTAAGGTAAGACCCCAATCCGCCCCCACGTCCGCTCCTGCCCTTTGCCGCCCCCAGCCGCCCCCGGGGGAGGGATGAGGAGGGCGCGAAGGGTGTTATTTAGATGGCTGTGGGGCGAGAGGGGAAAAGGTCCCTGGGCCGGCGTTACCCCCAAGTCCCGCCCCCGGTACCCTCTACCGCCCCCCGCGCCGCCTCCAGCTTTAACCTCCGCCGCCCCCCTCGCCGCCTCGCTATCCTAATCAATACAGCTCCGCCGGTGCACCTCCCGCCTCCCTCCCACGCACGGTCGTATGTACGCGCATATGTAGGTACACAACAAATATTTTACCTACACAATAATATCAACAAAAATAACAATTGAAAAAAAAATGACTAGAAACAATAACAAACTTACAATCTCACAAACATTTCACAACATTTTCCGATAAAATAAAAAAAATTAACAATTTGATTGAATAAAAAATGACTTTTAATCCTGCAGCAAAACCTTAAGAGCGAGTTTTCATAAATGATCGTATTTTATTCAAATCGAACTGGTTTGAGATTAGAGCACATTGAGTGCATAGGAATTGTAAACTGGGTACCTACCAGAATTGTTGAAAATATACTTACAAGTACAACGAACAGGTACAAACTCCAACGAACGAAAGTACAATAATTGTACTTCAATTCAAGCACTTGAATTGTAGAACAAGTACACACTTGTAAATTACAAGGGCTCTCTTGCAATCACAAGTACACAAGTACCTTTACTTATTAATCTTGGTCCATATATCAACCCAATAACCCTAATATCTCAAAAATATTAAAAAAAAATAAATAACAAATTTTCAATCATGCAGCAATACCTTATGGGCGAGTTTTTAGAAATGATCGTATTTTATTCATGTTGTACTGGTTTGAGATTACAGCAACTTGACTGCTAAGGAATTGTAAACTACCAACCAGAATTGTTTAAAATATACTTACAAATACAATGTGCAGGTGCAATACTCGGAAAATGGAAATCACAATGATTGTAGTTTTAATTCTAGTAATTGTAATTATAAAACAAGTATTTCGCTCATTAACCTTAAAGCAAAGATATTAATCTTGGTAATGATATAAACGTAAACGAGGAATCAATATAAACATACCGACGTATTTTCCTTAAAATGTTCTATAAAAAGCCAAAATGAACAGTTTGATTGAATATAAACAAACCTCTCAATCATGCAGCAAGACTTTATGAGCGAATTTTTATATTTTATTGTATTATATTCATGTTGAACTGTTTTAAGATTAGAGCACGTTGGTGAAAGTATACTTACAATTACTGGATTATCATTATCACAAGTACTTGAAGGTCTAAATACAATTACATGATACGAACATATCGAGCTAAATACATCACAAATATCCCGAAAAATGTTCCAGTGAAAAAAATTAACAGTTTGATTATATATAAACAAAACTTTCAATCATGCAGTAAGACCTTATGAACGAGTTAAAAATGAATAAATAAATTATCGTATTATATTCGTGTGTAACTGTCTTAACATTAGGGCTATTGAGAGCTGAGGAATTGTGAACCTACCAGTATGTTGGTGATTAACAAAGACATATTTCACCTTCTCAGTAATATTAACATCAACGAAGAATTAATATGAACATTCCGATTAAAATACATCACATATATTCCAAAAAATGTTCCATAAAAATCGATAAAATAAACAATTTTATTGAATATACAACAAGCTTCAACATCGGACTCCACTCCATTATACGTTGATACCAATGAAACTAACAAAGCTATGAAAATGAAAACTAACAAACCTATGAAAATAACAAATGAATGAACACAAAGTCATGACTGGATGGATACGGGAAGTTCAAGAAAACTAAAACTCCTCACTTTTAATTTGACGTTGAAATTGAAACCGTTGAAAAATCGTTGAAAACATGAGTTCCTTTCTGTCCCGCTCTGTCGTCGACAATGGTATATTGATTCAAGATTCGCTTAGGACATTTCTGAACCGTACTTATAAAGTAATTATTGCAAGTACTAGATGTCCTGAGTACAATTACACAAGTATTTTTACCTTTTATCTTAGTGCAAATATCACTCAGATATCGACTTCTTTTGAAATAGCGATAATAGTGATCCTCTAGAGATAACTTTCAATGCAGTGAAAGAACCCGTCCGGATAACAGTATGTCAAAAAGATCCTAATTAATGTTCTATAAAAATAAAAAATAAACCACTTGATTAAATAAAAACAAACTTTTTAACGTGCAGCAAGACCATATCGTCGGGTTCCGGGTAAAAGTGACCAAGTAACATTTTTTTTCAAAATGAGCTTTTTCTGTCATTCCGGTACTAAGGAACGTTGTCTACTGTGTGTTGTTGCTAAGAACGTTATCTTCAAACTGATGTGCAAGAAATACTTGAAAATAAATGTTACCTGCCTGACCCAAAGAATGGCATTTGAACTCAACCACAAAACACGAGATGGATTATAAATGTACTCTCGCGTGGTGCATGGAAATGTTATCAATTGCCATTTGATCACTTTTACTGTGTAAGATTTGTAAGATTGCATAGTGGGCCGGTGAAAATGACCAATTACAGTGATAAGTAATGGATAACCTTTTCTAACAGAAATAGGTATATCATTGTTATTAGATGCTTGGCAACACGATAAACTAACGAAAAAACTATTCAATCCCTCAATTTCATGTAACCATGCGACAGATTTTCGAAGAATTGAATTGACCAAATGAGTAAAGCTTGAAACTCCAGGCAGGTAAAAATGATCAAATAGAGTTTTCCGGAAAACAGCTCTCATTTAATCTGAAGTGAATTTTGAAGCACGATATCATAGGCGGGCACTAGCTAACTACCTACAGTATTTATACTTTATAAAGATAAAGAAAAATCGAAACATAGTCGGATGAGGCATCACACAACCAGTGTCGTAAGAAGAAAATAGGTGAAACTTCAGATCGCTCCCCTGTAAAATTTTGCAAATGTTACTTGGTCACTTTTACTCGGAACCCCACGATCATATTATGATTGAGTTTTTATCAATGATCTTGTTACATTCATGTAACACACAGCACATTGAGAGCAAAGGAATTGTAAACTACCAGTCAGTTGATGGTTAAGAATCACACATTTCACCTTCTTAGTAATAAGCGTTAACGAAGAATTAATATGAACATTCCGAGGGGTTTCTTCCAAGAACCAAATAATTCCAAATATGCAAACTGGGTAAATCGCCTATTTTTAGATGCCAAATCCGCATAAAAAGCTGCCTCTCTGCTAAAATGTGACTTGTTAGGTCCTTGCAGAATTTTAGATGTTTAATCTGGTTGAAGTTCGTTCAACATATTATTTTTGTCTCTATGTGTATTACGTTGATTGCTGGTCACAGCGCACGGTAGTTTTGAAGGGAGTACCTCTAGTCTGTGTC
>JAVIWC010009255.1:0-12573 GCA_031894815.1 Creontiades dilutus | reverse complement strand
TAAAACTGAAAATTCAGGCCGCTTTATATTAATGTGTTCACTGATCCTAAGTCCTGGAACTTTTACAGGTAAAAGAAAATAGAAAAATCGTGAGAGTGGACATATCCGCGCATGACCGAATCGCATGTGTCTACACCTTTTCGGTGGGGTTGCAATATAAAACACCATTTTCGAAAACACACACATTAGAATTCATTATTTAAATTATCACATTATTAGACTAAATTTACACACCACACAGATTAACTTAACTCAAAATAAGTGGGAATATAAAAAGCTTTGATTTAAGAAGATCGGTTCACCAGGAGGGCGGATGTAACTCCCCGAACTAGATAGTTAGACAATAATTATCACTTTAATATAGTAACTACTCCGGGAATGTACCGGAGAAGGCAGTTGACGGTTAAATTGGGAGATAATAGAAACGCATAATGCACAAGGGCAGATCTAATTATTTTTCAAAGGGGAAGACCCGGAGTTCGTTGGAATTTTGGTTTCCCATAAAGAGTTCGTTGGAATGAATGAGAAAGGAGTGGCTTTGGCTGAATGCAGGGAATTTCCAAGTTACATTGTTAAGTGAGTGTAGGATAAAAAACTGGTATAAGAGGTGGAAGAATGAATAAAAAGTCGACTTGGGAATCGGGGAGAAAAATGAGGAAAGACCTCTAACAATTTTCACACTACTTAGTATTGGGAATCTAACAATGTGCGATAAATAAGTAGTTTTATCTGGGTTCAATGCCTTGATTTGATCAGTCTGCTAAATTGTAGCATATCATCTGATATAGTTGCAATTTCTTAGTCATGAGTTTATTGCTGAGTGTGATTATTCTCCCTATTAAATTTCAGTTATTCTATTCGTGGATTAATGTCATATCGATATACATTATATCGCACCATTGTGATATTTAGTTATCATCCTTCATTTCCTTTAAAGGGACTAGTAACAGTTGACCAGTCATCCTACTGTGTTCGCTAGAAATTCTTGAAGTCTATTACAAAATAAGGAGACGCACTGATCAGCTGCAATACCGTTTTGGCTCATTTCTCTCTTGATCGATCAACCGTGTTCAAATGTAAATGGAGAGATTTTTATGGCACCCAGAATAGAATTGCAATTTAAATAATGTACCACACACTAAAGCAAATATGCTCTAATATGATGATCTACTAGGAAGGGCTGTATAATACTGAAATAATAATATCATGTCACAATTTGCACGACATGAGAAAAAATCATCATCATTATCTTCTTTTTGAGGATCCAATTAAATGAAATTTTCAACCATGAATCGGCCTAAATATTTTTCTATTTGAAGAACATACCGTCAGGAATCGAATGAGCCCTTCCCAGGTCCGTAGGTCAAACCATTCCCGATGTATGTCCCGATTTATGGTGCCAACATTTGCGTTTTTTCGTTTATTATTGTTTGTTTGAAACCTAGTGATGCCGATAGCGTCGAGTTGCAGTGAATGTGGATATTGGAGTGATAGCCGATGTGAATACTTGTAGTGTAGTTAGTAGCCGATACACGGGTTGAAGCATCCTGATAATATATAGGTAAATATTATTCAATATTATTACTGGGGTAAATAAGTATTCTTTTAGAGGGGTTTATTATTCAATTGGCTTGCGTTCATGATTTGAATCTTAGCTTCGGAATGTGCGTATTACAGGTGATACAGCGATTATTGAATTTCAGGAGATATGCATAGACCACGTAAATCGGTTCTCATCCAAAACATCTATTTGGATTGATCAGTTGATGATATTTGTGTGCCTCCTCTACATCTGTCTACCTTTGGCTACATCGTTTAAATTTGGATTTCTGGAAGTTTTAACGCAATACGAGTGCTAAAGGACTTGACAAAGTATAGATGTTTTTATTGTGTGGGGGTATTGAGGTTCAATAAAAAAAAAACGCTGCAAATTCTTTCATTGGGGTTTATTATTCAATTGGCTTGCGTTCATGATTTGAATTTCTACTAAGCTTTGGAGTCTGCGTGTTTCAAAGGATAGGGCGATTATTATAGATATGATCAATCCAAATTTATTGAGAACAGATGGGGAAATTTGAATTTTTTGACCTTTGTGAATTTTTATTTCAGAGCGATTTTTGAGAGAGACATCGGTGTTTCGGCATGAAGTATTGAGTGTTTTGTTGGATGAAATGATGATTTCGAAAGCACTCCGAACTATTACAATCGTGAAAAAAATTCACGTTTTTCAACGTTTCATTTTGTTGAAGTCGTCTTATCAGAATCTTTGAAATTTTCGTTCTGTACGTTTTTGAAACATCGTTCAATTGAGATTCATTGAAAATACGGCAGAAAGGCGAAATCGACGAAGAACGGTAAATCTCGACAGTAGCAGGTTAACCTACAAAGTGTAAACAGATTTTAACGCGATTGCGCGGCAAAAAAGCGATTTCAAAGTCACACCACGCGGCACTAGCGATGGCGCGCTTTTACGTATGACAATTCTATAGAACAGCATAGTTTGATCGCTTATAGAACAGATCGCGTTGGTGGCCCCCGCTCGCTCGCGTTCGTTTTTCACATAATATGTCACATATGACCCTGACGCGTCTGCGGCTGGCGACTTCTTCATGTAGGTACATACACAGGCGCCCCAGTTTTCTCTCTCTAGAGGCACGTTTTCTCTCTAGAGGCGCGTTTTCTCTCTAGAGGCTAGGCGCGGCAGGCGAGCGGCAGGCGCAGAGCGGCCCGGCAGGCGCCCAGCGGCCCTGTACCTATACTATTGCCAATATAGGAATGACCCCTGACCTCAGGGACGAAAACCCTTTCCCCGCCATCAGGTGGCAACACCTCAGCGGACCCTTAAACTGGGCTGACTTTCCCTCATTAACACCAGTAAAGCCCCTTTCAATCTCCCCCTCTTGACGCAAGACGTTTTAGTTGCTTTTGTTGAAAAGTAATTTTTTGTAAGACAAAATGTTATCGCTGTTCTGAGGAAAACAAGTATAAATTGTATATCAATCGGTTCAGGAACCGATTGTATTGCAAAAGTGTAATAAATTGCCAAACGCTGCAAATTCTTTCACTGGGGCTTATTATTCAATTGGCTTGCGTTTATGATTTGAATTTATACTAAACATTGGAGTGTGCGTGTTTCACAGGTGATAGAGCGATTATTGAATTTCAGGAGATATGCGTAGAGCACGTAAATCTGTTCTCAACCAAAATACCTATTTGGATTGATCATTTGATCATATTTGTGTGCCTCCTGAAATTCAATAATCGCTCTATCACCTGTGAAACACGGACGACACTCCAAAGCTTAGTAGAAATTCAAATCATGAACGCAAGCCAATTGAATAATAAACCCCAGTGAAAGAATTTGCAGCGTTTTTTTTTCATTTTCTTAGCTTCATACTTCTTCCTTTCCTTCTCTTTTTCAATCGCCGCTAACACTGGATCGCTCTTTATCCTCTGCCTTCTTCTTCTTGCATACTCTTTCCACTTTTCTTTGGACACCTTTTTCCCCATAGTCAGTTGAGGAATACTCCTGCACCTTACAAATCTCTTTTATTTTAATTAACTGCACAATCCTCTCTCCCTCCAATACATTCTCTCTCCCTACAACTCAGTCATTTTCCGAAAATTGTAGGGAGAGAGGTTGTAGGAAGAGACGTTTTGGGTGTTTTCCATTCCCCAAAGGCTCATCATCAATATTCTTATTCGTTTGAAGTAATGCACAACATCTTGTCATCAAGACTCAAGGTCGGAGCTCATTGAAATGTAAATAAACACTTAACCACGTTGATGAAGAGGTTGTAGGAAGAGAGAAGTAATTTACCTACGCACAAGACTTCAACACTTGATCACATCACTCATCAAACTGAAGGGACCGTAGGGCCACAAAAACGCTCACACGGAAAGTCATGTTGTAGCACTGTTGTCCTCCATTTTGTTTACGACCAAATATCCCTATTTCTGGTCAGGGCGAGCTATTCAAAAAAATTGTAGGGAGAGAGAAAAAAATCTCTGTGACAGGTATAAAGCCCAGTGAAACTTAGCTCAAAAAGTGGAGTTGCCTCATTTCCTCAATATATTGTTATAACCAACCACATACTGGACCTATAAGATTTTTTTGCAAATTAAAAGATTATTTGGAAGAGCTTAGAAACTATTTTGAAGTTTCCAACCCACTGTCTGTGACAGTTGTAGGGAGGGAGAAAACGGATGTTTAATGATTTTTAATTGATCAGCTAGTTAGCTGACTGACGTAAATTTCACGGCGCTATGTAAGGTAACGGTACCGGTAGTGGCCACAGTTAAGCATTTTTTTCTTTAGTTTTGACAATTGTGGGCCAACAGTAGTACTCATTTAGAATACTACCCGACTCTTCCCTAACATATCCATTGCCTAAAACTATCAAAAGAACAATTTTTTCTATTTTTTATTAATTTTTTCTCACACCTTTATTTTGATCTAGTAGTGGCCACATCAAATTACGAAATTTCCAGTAGTGGCCACGTGCATGTCTCAGTAGTGGCCACTTGACATTTTGCCCTCCTTACGTGTTTAATATCATTAAATTCAATACCAGATGAACAAAATTGATTCTATCCAGTAGAAGCTCTAGGATACAGCCCAACAAACGAGGAAACTAGGGACGGTCATATTGAGAAGTTTACCACAATTTCCAATGATGCTCTGCGCACTCCTAGTTCAACCTCTGACTACAAGATGACATGAGCTGTACCTCCTGCAAGTTTGAAGCCACTAGGAGACCGGGAATCCTTATTTCTCAAATATAAACTTTAAAATGCCCACTACTGGAGCAGTGACCACTACCGGTGCCGTTACCTTAGATACCAGTCTGCTGTATGTTGCTGAGAAAATCCCGAGCTCTTACGACATACAGAGTGAGAACAGGAGCTATGTGACACAAAATAACCCGAAATTTTGAAATGACCCGTTTACGATTGAAAAATTTCATCATTCCCTCAACAAGGAAATACAGTAAAAATTACATCAATTATTGATATTGTGTTCACACGATAAGTGGATCATCTGGAAACTCGAAACATAAGCAAAATCATAAGCATTACCAGTTCAAATTCAATTCCTGTGATAATGTATGATATGACATCATTATAGTGTAATTGTGTTGTTTCCCCTTCCTGGCTACTTCCCGGCGTTCATTTCTACTATTAGAACTTTCATTTACCTTGACGTATCCATGATATATATTGTTTTCGCTGTTGAGGGAAAAATTTCTTTTCTATTTGTTTTGTAGCAAGTTATTTATGTGACTACAGATCTCAAATGGCAGGGGTGATTTATTTGCATTCATCTTGAATGTTGGAGTGGCGCGTAGAGGATTTTAATACAGTTTATTCAAAGACGCTAATGTATCAGGAAACTACTGAACTACGGATCTTCGCGACTGCAACCAAATCCTTTGCAATCGCATCGACAAGAGTACTTCATCATTCTGATGTTAAAGTTGTTCTTCTTACTAGGTAACCATTGATTTCGATTAAATTCCACCACCTACACCGCCCAATATATAATTGCTTACATCATAATGTGCAATAAACGTCTGTGGATTATGTTCAATGTCGACTGAAGTTTTTCATGAATTTATTTAAACAATTTCAAGTCAAATTCAGTTCACCGTCATCATTTCTTGAAATTGCCCCTGTAGTGCAGATCATGTAACTGACAGATTCTGTTACGTACGGAGCAAAACGAGTTTCTGATCTCCCCCCAGCATCAAAATTCCATCGATAGATACCTACCCGTTTCAGCCTTTGATGTTTATTTCATGGAACGCATTTTATTCATCGCCCACTGCTTTGGGAACTCTTCTGAGGGAAAATGTTCAGTTTCATAGTTGATTAACCGTTCACTGAATGTGAAACTGAGTTTCTGCTAATACGAGTCCCTCGACTGAGCTTGATGTTTCGAAAGGGTTTCGGTTCAGGGGAGTCTGGGATAGGTAATAATGAAAAGAGATGGGGCCGACCGGGATGGGGATTAGAAGACGCGGGTCATTAGGAACTCTCTTGATCCGAAATCCCTCCAACAGACGTCTGCCCTTTTGTCAACCCCCGTGTCCGCTCGGGAGATTGAATGAAAATTACGTGACGTACAATGGTTAATCTGCCATTACGGTTAACAAGGGGGGAAATCCTATGGAGAATGGTAATCTATGGGGTGATTCACAAGAATTGGTATCGATCCTCAATAATGGATGCCACCATCTGATAACATTTTCATTGTCGCTAACACCATCAACTTGTCATTTGTACGCCGAAAATTTGTATACAGAAGTTTATTATTCTTATACTGGAATATCCCTTTTAAGCAAATCGTTGATCTTTGTATATTAGTATGTGGCTCAGTATCTCAACTCTGAACTTTTCCCTCTATAAGTTGAAATTGCATTGAAGATATCATAAATAGAGGCACATTTATATTTCGGTACGGTAGATCGATTAGAAACTAAATTAGCCACGAGAATACTTTCAGCTGATCACTGTGTCACCATCCCTTGTTTAACTAAAATGTCCGTAGGATACCTTCCTAGGTTTTTTATAGTCCTTTTCTAAGAAACAAAACAGAGTAAGTGGGCATTCAACGCTTTGAATCATCCGTTGTGGGAAGCACTTAGATTTGATTAAGCGAGGTCAAAGACTTCCAGCATCTCAAGTAATTCTTTTAAATCAAAGGGGATCTACTGGGGCTGAGGTACAGGCCGTACGAGTCCAGTGATCAGGCATACGAATTGTGTAGTACTCACTACGCAGGAAGTTGCACTTCCTTGTTCAACGTGAAGCGTAGTTATCAAGGAAGGCCAAAAGTAGTGGGGTATGAGTGCATGAAACTTATCAAGTCGGATACCCCTATGCTGGTAAAGTTCTCATTCATTGAGTTATTCAAGAAACAAAATCTGCAAGACACCTTCAAGACACCTGCATAGGTGCAATTAACTGTATAATAGCACTACATAGAAATCCACGAATATAACCTCTGAAATTTGACGATTTAGAATGAAACACCTCCTTACGCTTCATTAAATCAAATTTTGATCACTATTAGGTAATACAAGTCTTGGAATAAAACTCCATTTCTACAGGAACTATTGAAAAATTATTCCTGTACTTCTGTACCACACTCCATGAGAGCAGGGGAGTTTTTCTATCTCCAAGAACGTTCATATTATTTATTTATTGTCTTTCTGTCAAAGTTATAGCCATTAGGAAGAGTGAACAGACGACTTGGAGCGGACCGGGTGGGCTAGTTCTATTAATCATGAACATGAAAAGATTAATGTTATTTCGAAAGTTTAAAATATCCAGATTTTCGTGTATTTCTGCCCTCAGGCCAAAAATGTAACACCAATTAGACCCTAGATGTGATTTTTGAATCAAGATTCATTAATTTTGGTACCTACATCGTTTTTGGAGAAAAACTCTAGACAGCTAACGGTTACATATTTGTTCAATTCAATTTTCTAATTCTACGCTATGTTAAAGGTAAAACAACCAACTTTCAGGGGTTTAACTGTTTTTTCTTGGTAGAGTGCTTACTTAAACATGAGCTATAGCTATGATATATAGTTTAGCAATCGGACCACTTTAAAACGTTCGTGTTTATTTTTTATTAAGTCGGTTCATTTTATACCATGTTCTCCTAACAATCCTAACAATACGAAATAATGCAATAGGATTACATTATGCAAAATTCGTGTAGGGTGACCTGCCCAGTTTGTGGACGACCCCCAGTTTGTGGACAAGTCCGCAGTAAAATGGCTTAAATAAGGTCTGGAGCGATGTCTAGCAGAGGCAGTTGTTACCTGTAGTTACTTTGGTATCTCACAGAGGGGTCTGTCAAATATCGTTCTCAAGAAATTAGCAAAAGATAACAAAAAACAAAAATTGAATGGTGACCCTTCTTCAAGTGCATGTGAACACGAGTTGAGTGATAAGACTTCCTTTCCTGTGTACCTAATTTAGCCCATCTTACCACCATTTTTTCTCCAATTTCTTGTTATGTACAAGTTCCTTTCTTAATCAAGTACTAGTAAAATGCTTCAGAATCGGTAAAATTAATGTTCCAAGTGATTTATGAGGTGTCCACACACTGGTCTGCCAAATCTCTTGTTTTCCAGTTAGTGGACGCCCGTCCACAAACTGGAAAACGTCTCACTTTTCATATTTTAATAAATTTTGGTCTATTTTAGTTGAGAAATATTCTAGCTTTCATTTTTTTCGATTGCTTCCAAGAAAAAAGTACGTTTTCCAGTAAGTGGACGCCCAAAGAGAATGAGAACTCACGCCGTGAGACTGAAGGAGAGGCTGTTGCTCATGAAAGTTCTACCAATGTTACTGTGATTGATGCTACTGCTATTCCTTTACAACCTGACAATCGAGCGGTAAATCCTATTAATTCAGAGATCTCGGTAATCAAGCCCAAGGAAACACCACAGATTTCCCCCAGCTGGGATGAAGAAACAGCGAGATTGAATAGCGTTTGGTTTCAAGAGCTCAGTCTTTCGTACGCTGAGTCAGCAATGCCCTTAAAATATGATAAACGACTTGTAAAACGTCATTACTGCAAAACTGAGAAGGAATGGCGAGAAGAGCAGGAAATGAATGAGAGAGAAAAAATGGAAAGTGAGAAAATCAAAGCAGAAAAGGCAAAACAAGGTGTAACATTAGGTAGAAGTAATGCCTGAATCGCTCTAGACTGGAGAAATCTAGATCTAGAAATTTCAAAGGTAAAGAGGAAGACCAAAGAGACAGCCGAATTCAGAAAAAGCAA
The DNA here is from genome assembly GCA_031894815.1 of Creontiades dilutus. NCBI lineage: Eukaryota > Metazoa > Arthropoda > Insecta > Hemiptera > Miridae > Creontiades > Creontiades dilutus. The sequence continues at coordinate 3,773 of JAVIWC010009255.1, read as the reverse complement.
AACAAGAAGCAGGGCAGATTGCTGCACCACAAGAAGAATGCAGCAGAACTAAACTACAAGAAGGAAGGACCAAGTCACTAGCGACGAAGTTGTGGAAACCCATTTCAATAAAAACGGAGTTAGATAGAACGTTGTCTATATTTCCACGATAGTAAAGAGTTACACAGTTGAATCGATTTCGACGGTTAGGTCATCATCAGTAACTAACATGAACTGAAGGTACATCATCAAAGCTCATCTTATATACGATCAAGTGAAAAGAGATTGAATCCTATTGGCTCAGGGAAGTGAAAGGGGCGGGGAGGACCAACCAATGCCACTCAAGGCTTGCAAAGTGAAAGGGGCACAAACAGTAACATTATGAAGAGGGGGTGCCAAACTTATTGCAAAAATGAACCCAATAATGGTGAAATGTTTTGAGGAATGACATAATTTAAACATTTTCCTGACTTACCACTCTTAACAATTTCGAATTTTTCTAGCACATCTAACATACCTCCCTTTGATCAAAACTAAAGCTATGGTTGGACTCATTCGGATAACTTGCAAAGGCAGAATCACCTTTGTTGTCCCTGAAATCCTTTTTATGCCCTCTTATTCGTTCCCTAAATTTCCTACCAGTTTGACCGCAGTAAGCCCACATGAACATTTTAGTTGATAAACTAGTTATTTAGTTTACTTTATTGAACCTGAGAGTTCTGATTGAATAAAATGTGTTTTAATACTGAATGTGATAGGTAGGTATTATAATACCTACTTACCGAGTTACCTAGAGGATGTTGATAAGGGTGGAACTCTGAAAATTTTGATATCATTCATAATTTAATATCATTTTTAATATGATTTTAATACCAAAGTATCGTTCACCTTTTTGGATAACTTCCTTAAATTCTGCAATTCGGTGTAAAATTGATAGAACCATGAAAAACCAGAATTCTCTGTCAAAAAACTTGAGTGTCCACACACTGGATACCATCTGTCCACAGACAGGAAATTCTTTGTCCACACACTGGCAAATGGCACTTTTTTCACATTCGTTTAGAAATCAATTTGTATGAGCTACAAATATAGTAAAATGGAGGTAATTTCAAAACCTGATTTATACCAGAAGGCACTAGAAAAAGAAAAAGTTGAGAAAATTGAATAGGGACTGTGTACTATTAGTTGTAAGTTGAAACTTCACTTGCCTGCATCTTAATCGTCCACAGACTGGGTAGGTCACCCTACCTAATAGTAATATGAAAGTTGAACATCTCTCCATATACGGACTACAGTCGGTGTAGAGAGAGAAAAAGATAAACGAAAAATATAAAAGAAATGAATTTTTAAAAGTAAATCGGGCTTTTAGTTACACAGAATATTCAATGTTGATAAGAACGACAACTTTCAAGACCGACGAAGAACCAATGCAAGTCGAGGTGGAATATTCATGAATCCATTAATAAGATGGAAGATGGATGCAAGTAAATGAATAAATGAGGTAACACAATTTTAGAATACATAACATAGTTATTTATTGCTTTAGATTTTCGTTATTATTGCAAAAAGGTTTGTAAAAACAGTTGCATCACGAGAGAGAAGGAGTAAACATCGTTAAAAGGTTTGCACAGTTTTCATCGGTCGGAAAGCGATATTGTGGTTCCGTTCAGCAAGAACGAATGAAATAAAACAACAGCCAAGTGTCGTCTGGATTGAAGGAGATCATATCGATGTACAACAGAATAGAGGGTAGCATTTTTATTCTGTGATAAGATACGGAATATAAGGAAACGACATAAGGCCATGAGGTCTTGAACGAAAACGGAATATTTATGGCTGGAAGTAGCCATCGTTTCTGGAAGGGAAAGAAGCTGCATGTTATAAACTAAATTGAGATCTCCTGATAGAGAATAAGTTGATGTTCACAAAGCCATCGAAACTTATTATTCAAAACTCACTTCATTAAAAGAAAATTATTAAAATAACCTATTTTTCAATTGACGTTTAATCGATAATAATTTGAAGATTTATTATATTTTAAGAGTGTTCAAATTTAACGGTGTTTACCATTACATTGTTTGGTTAATGTACGTAAATAAGTAACGGCGCATACCTTCAGTTGTTTAAATTTCACGGTCCACCCTGTGAACAAATGATAACAAACTGATTAACAGCTGTGATCAGGCGGTAGACTATGGAAATGACGGCAAAAACTAAATGTGCGCATCAGAGCATGGTTGTTCAAGCGAGAATTCTTGACTGATTCATGTCATTATCATGTTTAAATTCTGGTTCAGTAATCAAACTGACGAAACAAACTGGCTCGTTTTCATGCTTTGGAACGGCAAAATCATGTGGGAATCAACTCCGACGCTCAATTTAAGGCCTCAAGAGATCCCAAGGTGAACAGCCCAATCCATCCATTTCATAACCAGAGCATTTGGGACCTACTTTGAGTAGGTAGTGATTATTTTTTCCTATTAACTCACCAAATTATCATATTGGGAAATGTTTGAGATTTTGTGTATTTAGGTTTAACAGGGCGAGTACTGTTTCAGGGAGTGAATGTGGCTGACCATTTGATGTAGGCTCTCGTCCATAAGAGTGATTCCTATTTTACGGGACAAAAGCTGTCCTGCATTGATAAATAATTTTCTGTACAAATTTTTTCGAAAACTATTCTTGTAGATTTTATGTGGTAACTGAGCCTACTCATGGCTGTCATACAGTTCGGCTATTCTTCATTTTACATGCCGGTAATTGATCGAAATGTACCTCTAATCTCGTTGTCATGGTCTGTCCGTCAGTCAGAATTTGAACTTAATCCGAAATTTTATCCGCACAAAGTACGTTTTACCGGAAATATTTTAACTAGTATTTTTTCAGAATTAGTTATAAGATGTTAGTGCGCTTACAAGTGAGACTAACTTTTAAATAGTTTGTACGAATCAAGTGCTCAAAGTTTGTCCCAAACCTTCTCTCTCATTGTCATGGGTTTGAAGGAAATCACCGTAGCTCTCTCAAATGAGGGCATTTTTTGGCAATTCAAAGTGTTTTCAGCGTTGTTAACCCTGCCCTTTGAAGAAACACCATGCTTCCGTCATTTCTATACAGTTGGGGCTCAAAAATGAAGTTAGCCGTTGCTAAAACAGGCATGTACGTTTCATACTTCTCATTGTTATGGGTTCGAGAATCACTCTTAATCAATCTTATTTATTTGTTTAGCATTCATTTTGGGATAGAGATGTAAGAACCCATTTAACGCAAGTTTCGATTTCCATAAGTTTTCATTAGACTCCTAATTGCATCAAGGTTTAATGTTGATTTCTCATTGTCGTGGCGATTTTAAACTTCATTGTTGTGGCTACCACCAGCCGTCATGGCTGTTTGAAACAATTTTTTTTTCAACTTTGGTATTTGATAGTAAATAAAAACCAATAAAAGAATGTGATACTTGTTCTAGCACAAAGTCAGGAAAAACTGAAATCAGATGCCCGCCCACCTAAACTTTTGTGAACCGTGATTGTTTTAATACTTTTGATATTGGGTGGTAGTAAATAACTGAATAAGTCATTTTGCTTTAACTAGAAATTGAAATTTTTTGGTTTAAATATCTGTCTTATCCAACCTTACCTACACATCGTTTACATAATTCTATCGTTATTTGGTAGACAAAGCTCAGTGTCACGGATCCATGTCATTGTCGTGTCGTATTAAATTTTAATACCTGAATTTTGAGGAACCAAACGAAAATCGTGCGTGCTTGTACATCACTATATCATTACAGTAACATC
>JAVIWC010009254.1:0-12753 GCA_031894815.1 Creontiades dilutus | reverse complement strand
GCCAATTCTAGCCAAAGAGAGAAATCAATCCTCTGGCTTTCATTCAATGCGTTGCCAGGCTACAGACATATTCTTGCCATAATTTTTTCGCGTGTGAGCAATAGGCATTTGACGATTTCGCTTCCAAGTCTACCTATAGGAAGCGAAACGTCGTCTTGACTTTCGGCACAAAATGTTCTCCAAAATCAAAATTTCTACTCGTTTTTTTCGTGTCAGTGTGTGTCTATTCTTTTGACCGCAGATCCTTGTATCAGGCCTAAATCCTACATTCTTCATCCAATTTCGATTAAAGGTTCAGGGAATGTGCGGATTGACCTGTAGATGTTCTTGTATAGGTTCCATTGCCCAGACATCAGTCTGCGTATACGTTAACGTAAATCAACTCTGGTTCATTTTCTACTGTTCTAGTGGTCCGATCGCGCTCATATATTCGCGATTGCTGTGGGAAAATGATCTGATAGTCCTATATAAATTTAAACACGATATACGCAATGCAAGTCGACTGACTTTTTTAAGGCGTACGTGGATGCTGGAACATGTCTCACGGCATTTCTGTCCCTTCAATGGTTGTAGGAAGCTTATATTCTACAACTTTCGAAATCATCCTAAAACATTTCGAAAGATCTACACGTTCACGTGATATAGGCGAGGAAGCTACGTACAAGACCCAACTTGACAGACTGTTATTTTAGAAAGATGAGGATAATGGAGGTGGGAGAGAGCGGAGTAAAGAAAGCTTTTAGAGTGAGCTAGTCGAAACAGGCGCTTCAACTTTGAAGAGGTTGGTTCGAAAACCGCAACCCGTCAACGCTAAAGAAAAATATATCAAAAATGAATAGATATTTTTTCATAACGTGCTCAAAGTCCGGCCGACGGCGCGCCCATTGATGATGATATAATAACGGGAGAGAAAGATCGGCCGCACTATAAATACAGTTTTGCGGGAGCTGATTCCTCGACGGCCATTTTTTACGCGGAGTCAGATGGGAATAAGTAATCAAGAAAGAGGGCATCAACTGTTGAGGCGAAAAGCAAAGAGCAGCCGGTGATTTATGGCTTGAAAGTTGCGCACTTGTGTTTCCGAGTTGGAGGTGAGGGAGGCAAACTCCACCGTCGGAAGCTGCCCGCTCCCAGAACGCTTACTTTTAATTAATAAAATGAGCAGCAACCGCTACGCGAGTGAAACCGCGATGCTTCGGCGAGACACTCACATCCCTCGTTGGTTCTGCTTGTTGCGCCACCTGTTCGCGTCCCGCAACACGGAGGTGAAACAAGTTGCCTTCGTTACCGTTAGTCTTGTCGGTTTCTTGGTCTGGAGACTGGATGGTACGAATCCGCGAGTAGAAGGGAAAAAGCACAAATATTAATTTACCCTAATTCGAAACGCTCAACCTCCTGTGACATGCAATGAGGCCTATGTGCAGGGTTTCCAGATTTCGAAGAAAGGAGAGCGAACACGTTCCAGTCATGCAGCACAAGATATAAGCTAATTATGGAATCTTAAAGGAGCCATGACACATCGAAAGCAGAAGCCTTGTTCACGCGTACGGAAAATGAAAAAAAATGTCCCACCAAAATGAAAATTTCCTTTGGCTAGCAGCTTTCGATGGACTTTTCGGGTAATGCGGGTTAGGCTGTCCTCTATGAATTTTATCGGTCAAAAATGACCCTTCACTCTGCCGAACAGTAAAATCCCCCAAGGTTCTAGTGAACCAATCTCACTCATATTTGGAGGGTAGTTGAAAAAACTATCCGATTATCTCCGATATATTTCAACCCGATAGTATCATTGGTAGCTGATGCGAATGCGCGAACGCGAAATCCTTGTAACAAGTTAAATGCTACAGTTTTATTATTATTAACTTATTTATGGAATAGTGGCCTGGGGGAAATCGAATAAACAAGATATGAAACCTCTAATCTCAGCACAGAAATCTATATTGAGAATAATGATGAGGAGTAGTTATGAAGTTAGGTCTTCCTTCCTTTTCAAAAAAATCCTTCACCTGAAGTTCTTCCTTCTTTCCCTGAATAGATCATTTTCGCATTTGCTACCAGTTTACACCACGGTTGGCTACAAGATGAGGTAGAATGGCTCTACCAAATTCCGAAGATGAATTCAGTGATAGGCCAGAAGTCTTGGACGTATTGTAGCCCTGAACTGTTGAACATAGTACAGGATAAATCGGTGCTTGATTTGAGTGTTCATCAATTCAAAGCACGGGTAAACGATAACATAATGAACGATAATTTTGTTAATGCGTTTGAATTGTTTGTAGGATGACCCTTTTCTGTAACTCTATGACCCGGTCTATTGTATTTCTGTTGATGTATTGAATTATAGTTTTGGGCTTAAGATAGAGGCCAGACTCCCCACGCCAAGCTACAAGCATGCTTTATGTGGGGGGGGGGGGGGTTATTTTGTAATTCTGTATTTTGAATAATTTGTGCTATGTTGTACGCTATAAAAAATAAATCAACAAAAAAAAGTTGATTCGATTTTGATTAAATTTTTAGAGAATGTTTGGGTTACGGTGCAGATGGTTTCCTATGATAATAATAAACCTCTATGCAATAATTTGCAACGTTTTTTCATATGGTTTTAAAATTGCATATCGTGTTGTAATTAATTAAACTGCTACAGTAGACGCCCTTTTAAGCGGCATTCTGTGAACCCGCACGCTCTATTAACCGGCATCAGCACTCTGTACCTTATTAATAGTTTATGTGTATTGAAGTAAAAAAGTTGCAATTTTTTTTAAACCATGTTTTACGTCATTTCCTACAATTCCTTTCTTGTTGTTATTGTTATCTGGTCCAAAAATGATGTAAAACAGTTACTTTATTAATTTGGAGTTGGTATGTTGTTGATATAGTATGTGTTTCAGTTTCAGTATTATCCGGCAAAATCGGTTATCCGGCATACTTATGGCCTCAAAAGTGCCAGTTAATAGAGCGTCCACTATAATTAGATGGTTGTAATTTTAGTGATAAAATAAATTAATTGGATGAATGCATTAAATGAATATATTATACATCCTCTATTTACATATTCCGGATATAATATTATGGACATGGAGAAACAGAGAACCATAGTTTGAATCGAACCTACCACCACCGTAGAGGCGGCCCTCCGACAATAATTTGTAAGAAGTAGGTTCCAACAATTCCGCATTTCCAGTGGACGGGTGAGCGGGGAGCAGGGTTTATGATCAGAGGACGAGAAGCACGTTATTGGCCGCCAAGTTGTTATACAGTTGGGCAACAAGAAAAGAAGAAAAGAACGAGAGAAACACAGAGAGGAAGAAGAATGGTAAAGAAAGAGAGATTGAGGGGAAGACGAGCCATGGCCAGGATCGCCAGGGAACCCTCCGTTCGACCTAAGAAGCTTTGTTCTGACAACTGCGATCAGCGGAAACATTTTCGAAAATAAACTCACCTCTCTTACGTACATTAGTCGGGATCGAAACACTCGAGAAAAAAACACTTGAGAAATATTTCAGGTAAGTATAATAACCGTTCGTGAATCAAACAATAAATTTGCAATAATGGGAGTTTGAGTTGGACCGAATCCTATTCGCTGCTAGGAAATACGAATTTGTGCCGACATTTCTGAAAATGTATTCCCCATCTTCAAAGCTTTAAACCGATGAGGAAACGTATTTTATTATTTCATAGAGAAACTGCAATTCGGTAAATAGTGATCCGATAGCCAAAGACAACATCATTCTTGTAACATCTACATCCGAATGAAACAAATTCAGCGTTCCTGTTTTCATTATGTAAAATGTAAAAAATCCGGGGGTCACGAAACTCATAGGGGACCATCTACACATCAAACCGAACAATCCCTGAAAATTTCATCGAAATCGGTCAAGAACTCCCGGAGTTATAGGCGTAACAAGGTCATGAAACTCATAGGAGACCGTCTACACCCCAACCCGCACAATCCCTGAAAATTTCATCATAATTGGACTATAACTTCGTGTAGTTTTGCCCGTAACAAGGATTTGCTGACAGACACACAGACAAACACGGAACCAAAATTGTTCAGAAAGGTCTAAAACGCAAAATGCGAGTGGAATTTTTGATTTTGGGGACAAAAAAAATTTTCACATTCCGAAAGTGAAAACAATGCTTCCGCTACTTTTTTTCAGGAGAAATTCGTGTTTCACTCGCGTTGTGCATTCGAAATCAACCCCAACATTGTATTATGGATGGAAACCTCTATGTTTTTATATTATTTATACAATTTTATTTAAAAAATGTTCAACTTTCTCTCAAAAGCTGTTGGTTTCAATTTCAAAATTCGTAGATTTACAAAATCGAATTATAAAAATACATCCACACTCCTTCCAAAGCTTTCTTCCAAAACTAATAAACCAATTTTTACGAAATTTGGATCAAAAATCCAGGATGTGCCAGTAACTTTGACAACTTGACCAACTAACCCTGAGGGAATATAATTAAAAGAATTAAACCTGTTTATAATCAGTATTGGGAAATCTTTTGATGTAAAAGGGTAGTTTTCCAGATGAGAATTACTTCCATGAATCGAATGAGTCGCCTCGGGTTGCTGTACGATCATTAGTTTGTACGATCACTTGCTGTACGATCACTTGAAAAACCTCATTTTCGGATAATGAAAATCGGTCGCCTATGGTCAGATTGACGGTCGGCCTAGAGAGCTGGGCTGCAAAAGCCATTTAACGGGAGGTCTTAGCTAGGCCCCAAGGCTGGCGGTCGCCCACGTATGGCCATCTTGAACGCAATTACAACGCACGGAGGTGCGAGGTGCTGAGTTTAGATATTGTACCATCCACTACGTCTAATAAGCGCAGATCAGTGATTTACGTGGATGAGCTATCTAATACAGAAATAATAAAACTCTGCGTAATAACTTACAGCGTTTTTGTTACAGATAAGTATTCCACGCTAAAATTACGCTAAAAGTGTGACGCGTAACTTAGAGCAACCATATATACATTGTACAAAAAACAGCATCAATCTAATGATTCCAACACTTCAGATCCTGCAGTCAATATTTTAGCATTTTCACTTTTGTTATTCTACCCTCTCAATTGTTTCAACGATGCACATTTTTCAAAATCCAACTCCACTCAACAATGTTGCTTAAAGTCTTATAAAATGTAGATATTCAGCTCTTAACGCTCCGAATAACGAATCATCTTCTTTTTTTAAGTATAAATTATATATTTTTCGGTTGTACGAACTCGGGATAAAACTCGGAATAACTATACCTTTAGTTAGCCGTATCTAGAGAATGCCGCAGAAGTGGGTTGTACGACCACGAAGTTATCCCGGTATAGTTAACCCTCTAGTCAAGTGAAGCATGGATTGTATAAACGTTGATAAGGGATATTTGTTACTATCCATGGAATCTGAAATCCCGAAGTTGGCAGCACTGTAACGCTTTTTTGCCTCATTTGTGCGTTTTTCTGTCAAGGAAATCGAGTACAGAGTTGCCGTTGTCGATAATTTTTTTTGTGATGTCGTCTTCAAAAGAAGAAAGGAGAAACGCTCGCGGCTCCATAATTTTAGTAGAGAAGAAGTAATGAATCTTCTTCAACTTGTTCCGATGATGCCGTAAATAAGATGATATTACCTTCATCCATCAATAAATAACAACATAATATATAGTAGCTTGTTTTGTGAGACATTAGGTAAGTGCAAGAAGGCAGTTGGGAAAAAATATACACTGAAGAAAAAAAATTCGCTAAAATCAACCAATTTTCAATCTGATAGAATGAAAAAAAAAATGCTCTTGTTTGGGAAGAAACAGGAACAAAACGTCAAGGAGAGAAAAAACGTGGATGATTATTAAAATCAATCGAAATACCTAGGTTTCAAAAAGAATGGTATAATTTTACTTTTGTGGAAACCTGTTGAGATTTCTTTCTTCAATCTTCTCTTTTTGCAAATATTATTAATTTTTTTTTATTAATTTAATTTAAACCATTAAAAAAACTGTTACACTTCTCGTTACAATCTACATTGTATGCGAGGGCAGATGGTTTCTGTTGCCGTTAATTTCATAATAACATGAGCTACAGCATGAAAGATAGATTTTAAATTACAGTGTGTCAAAGAATGTAATGACAACTGCACTTTGACTTTATAGGGTACAAAAGTTGTAACAGGGAAGAGAACATTTACCAAAACCAATGCAAACTGTTCTCTGTTATTCATCCTAAACAACAAATTTCGCGTCTTTAGCCCATGTTTTTAAAATGATAATAATACCTACATCACCAATTCCCGGAAGCAACGAAGACCTTTTTAAAAAACTTTATTTTAATTTCAACATTACAGTTGAGATTGAATTGAAATTCGGTAGGTTTTCAGCCTGTTCAAGTGACACTTGATGACGGTTTTTTGGAGATGAAGTTGACTAGATACCTGATGAATTTTTAAAGAGGTTCTTTTGCGCTATAGTGATTTATTTACTTCCTAACTACGGTGATACATAAAAATAATTGTTTACGTATAATTACGGTGACCATAATTTTGAAAAAGAAAAGGAGGACCATGTAAGAAATGTAACACAAATTTTATCAACCAATATTTATTCAGAAAAAAATAAATATATGTTCGAAATAGGAGCTTTCAAACTAAATTATGCATATATTATTACTCTCACAGCTTCTGAATTAGGTGCTGATAATTTTTTTTTTTTAAATAATCATATTTGGCAGAACCCTGGATGGCTTTAAGCAGAAGCTCGTGGTTCTTCAAAAAATCAAACACTTCCACATCTACTCCTCTTCAAAGTTAAACTTGAAATAGTTAATTAATAATAAATTTTATTATTAATAATTAAATAATTAATTCGTAAATAAAATTCCTGTTGATAAATACTAACCACTTTTTTCTCCAATTCTTTTAATGAGCGAACATTTGAAACGTGAATGTTGTTAAAACGTTAGTTGTGGATGTTAGGATAGCACCTTTAAAGCCTCAATTGAGCTGCACAGTTTCACAAAAACTGAACTGTCTAAAAATGATCATGGTTGTGTGAGAACCCTTCTATGGCAACTAGATAGTACTATGCGAAACATGGGTTGGTGAAAAGACAAGAACTCAGCTGCTTAAAATTGACATTATAATTATTGAAATTTAAGTTGAACACAAGAAATAGTAATTAGGAATGATTTTATTAACAATTATTGTTATTTTATAGGAAAGGAAAGTATTGCTCTTGGTCAAAAATTTATAAAATGAAAATATTCAAAAATTGTTTGCTGAAATACGTTTAAACAAAATACATCAACATCATAATACTATATTATGATATTATTATTCTCTTCAGATACCAGGGAATAGGGGTAATTCGATATCAAACACGTCTATAGGTTCGAATAGCAAATAAAGGATTTTATTGTAAGAGAGAGGGTTGAACGTCATGCGACTTAAGCTTCTCATATGAGACTGCCTCCCTACTTTGTTTCCCTACAACCAGTCACATTCTTCTTTGAGTTTTTACGCATGCGCGCCTATGGATACCTGTCAAGCCCCATTGACAAGAAAAATAATATTATAATAACAATAAGTAATAATAATAAATAAAAATAAAATAATTAAAAAAACTCATAATAAAAATAAGATTATAAATATAGTAAGAATTTTTAAGGTCATGAGATTACATCGAGAACTTAGTAAAAGGTATGACAAATTTTAGTCAGAATAAGTAACATACTTTCCTAGTAGTGACTGGGCTCCTTAGGGTGGGGACTATGCAAAAATAAAATATAGGTACTGCCAACTTTTTGTTGTAACATTTGAAGTGATGTTTTGGGGACTGTAGCCTTTTGGAGCTAATTGTTTTTGAGTTTTGACGAAGGGGAAAAGCCTCCTTTGAAGAAGGTGGCAAAACCTTCGTAAGAAGTTACGTTAAAGATGCTCTCCTAGTGCACCTGCAAAGAGATTAAAAAAGGAAATAATGCGCAATGACGTAGGGCAGTACCATATGCATACATACAGACACGTATAATCATTACATATACCAATAAAAAGTAATATTACGAAAATTATTATATATAGTTATTTACACATGAATGAACATGTTATCATTATTTTCGTTGTTGTTCACATTATTGTTATTATGAATACTTAAATTTATTTGTTATTATATAACAAGGAAATATTACATCTAGATAAGAGCACTGTCACTTGATCACATAAAAACAAAATATAGAGTCACAGTTTCTTGATCACTTACTAACGAAATGTAGAGTTTCTATTCACCAACGCATTTATAAAGTCCAGCAGAGACTAAAAAAAAATAGTCGTTCACTCGCGGAAAAATTCCACTGCGCGGGCACACATCACAATAGCTGTTAGTTCAAAATTATGCGTCAATGGTCATGACAACAGTTACTGTTTCTGACTCTTTCCAATTAATTTCAAAAAGATGAATAATTTTGTATAAAAAGATATTCATCTTTTTGAAATTGGTAAGAGTCAGAAACAGTAACTGTTGTCATGCCCATTGATGCATAATGATGCACTAACAACTATTGTTATGTTGACATAAAAGAGAAAAGTCTACCCCAATGTCTCGAAATAAGAGAGCAGCCCTTCCCTAGCAGATGTCTGATCAACGTTTTCATATTCATTAGATAAAATATCATCGCGGGTAGTGGAGTCCTCATTGGTTTCTTCTGCTACAGGGGGAGGCACTTCGTCATTCCTGTCAATGGCCAAGTTGTGCAGCACGGCACACGCAACAATTACTGCTTCTACTCTGTCTAATTTAAGACGCAGTGTATTAGCGAGCACTGGAAATCTCCTCTTCCATACTCCAAAACACCTTTCGATAGGATTTCTAGTTCGTACATGCGACTCGTTAAATAGCTGTTGAGCTGCTGTTTGGGGATTCCTATACGGTGTGATGAGAGTATTGGTCAATGCGTAGCCGGAGTCACCCAGCAGTACTGCCCGAGCCTCTCGCATTGCAGGAGTCAACAAACGATGTTTTAAAGCCGAATTGTTGAAGATAGTCTGATCGTGTGCAGCACCAGGCCATCGTGCAACAATGTCCATTATTTTCAAGTCCGGCGAGCAGGTGACCTGTACATTGTACGAAAAGAAACCTTTTCTGCACCGATATTCCTCGGGATTGTCTCCACCTAAAACAGTAACAAACAACATCAAATGAATGGAATGAAATATAAGAAACATGATAAAGCAGATGATTGGATATGCGATGAGTGCATTGGCAAAATAATCCAAAGAAAAATGGATGTCATTAATTTTGTGGTTTTTAGTTGTCGTTATAATTATTTTGGTCATTATGCAAGAGAGGGCTTCTCAGTTTTAAAGCTGTATAGATTGATAATAAATCATAATAATTATGATAATTACTATCATAATGAATAATAAATCATACAGATTGATAAATCATAATCTACCTGGTGACGCTATCTTAATATGTGTACAATCCACTGCTCCCACCACTCGAGGGAATGCTGCTATCTTGAAGAACTGGAGCTGCACCCTGCGTATTTCATCGTTGTTGGCAGGGAATTTTATGTGTTCATGAGAAAGTCTGGCAATAGCTTCACTCACTTTCTTGACAATGCGGCTTGCAGTGCTCTTATCGACTCCAGTGAAATCGCCAACACATACCAGGAAGGAGCCACTTGCATAAAATCTGAGGGCGAGGAGTAACTGGTTCATTGGAGAAAGAGTGTACGACCTGTGAAGAGAAATGGAAAAAATATTTTAATATTACCTTCATCCATTAATAAATAACAACATATAAATAGTAGCTTGTTTTGTGAGACATTAGAAAAGTGCAAGAAGGCAGTTGGAAAAAAATGTACACCGAAGGAAAAAAAATTCTCTAAAATCAAACGATTTTTGATTTGATTAAAAAAATGCTCTTGTTTGTGGAGAAACAGGAACAACACGTCAAGGAGAGGAAAAACGTGGATGCTTATGAATAAATCAAAATGCCTGCCTAGGTTTCAAAAAGTATAGTGTTATTTTACTTTTGTGGAAACCTGTTGTGATTTCTTTCTTCCGTATTTTCTTTGGTAGAATCACAGAATAGGTAACGCACCTCTTATCAGACCGTTGCCATATTGAAAAACCAAATTTCTCCTATAGTCTAGTTCGCTGGTCTGGATGCTCGCTACGTTCGCATCTCAAAAACAGAAAAAATCCTACATCAATCCTTCTAGTAAAGTATAGATCAGTTGGAAAAATAGATGCGTTACCTATTCGGTGATTCAGCCTTTTCTTTTTGTAAATATTATTAAATTTGTTTACAAATGAATTACTATATAAAAAAAGTATATCACTTCTCGTTACAACCAGCATTATAATGCGAGGGCAGAGGGTTTCTGTTTCCGTTTATTTCATATAGCATGAACTACATTATAAAAGATAGATTTTCTATTGCAATGGGTCAAAAAATGTAATGACAACTGTAATTTGAATTTATGTTGTAAAAAAGTAGTAATTGTGAAGAGAACATTTACCAAAACCAATGCAAACTCAGTTCTCCTGTTATTCATCCTAAACAACGAACTTCGCGTCTTTAGCGCATGTTTTTAAAATCATAATGATACCGACATTACGAATTCCCGGAAGCAACGAAGACTTTATTTTTAAACTTTATTGTTAATTTGAATATTACAGTTGAGATTGAATTGAAATTCTGTAGGTTCTCTGCCTATTCAAGTGACACTTGATAACGTTTTTGGAGAAATTGACTAGATACCTGATGAATTTATGAAGAGGTTCTTTTGCGCTATATTGATATATTTATTTCCTAACTATGGTGATACATAAAAATAATGGTTTACGTATAATAATAATGTTTTATGAGAATTCGTACGTACCTGTTGCTGACGTATTCCAAGTCGGTGCGGATGCAATCAAGCACAAGCCTCACTGTTTCTTTCTTCAACCGAAATCTCTTGAAGAAATCAATATCACACATTTCATCTATAAAATTAGTTCTCTTTCTATACACTTTTCGCCTACGAACTGCGAGAATTGAGTTGAAAAGTACTTCGTCGTCGCTGTCGGAACTGAAGGTGGTTGGATCCGCCATGTTTGTCGTTATCTACGTAGTTAAGGCGGTATACCGAGCTGAAATAGGGGGTTAGCTTAGCTATGGAATTAACTATGGAATAACCTCTATTCGGAGTTCGTACAACCCATTTTTTCGTTATTCGTTAGATAAATCTTATCTATACTTTATTCCGAGACCTTCCTCAGTAGAGGGACGCCTATGAGAATCGATCCAGAAGAGTGTGGGACAGCCCTGGCTTGAGCTAAAATATAACTGAATACAAATCCATTTTAGACCAGTCTAAGACCGAATCCAGAAGAAAATTTATGTACCTGAATGATCGCAATTCCTGAACTTGAAAGTGACCCCGAAACCTCACAATGACACGAGCAAATCCGTTCCGTGAATCATTTCTTACAATACCCGTTCTCACATGATGGCACTCTAGATATATTCACTAACTCCGGTGGGTGGCACTGCGGTGGTCTTATTGGTGGCAACACCATATAACTCGTAAGGAATTTACTTCCGTGTTCCTACATCGAAAAAGGTTGTGAACTGAAAGCCGGGGGGTGGACCGCCTTCATTCTCCTAGTTTACTGAGCCGGTATAAACCATTTTACGGGTCTATAAATGACTTTTCCTGTTGTAAACACGTCCTTAGATGACAATGAGATGGGAAAGGAAATCCTTCCGTTACTGTTCAGCTCTTCCGATCTTGTACAGTTGCGGTATCCGTATGAACAGCATGAAGAACTTGAAAAACACAAATTATCCATGAAGAGGTTTGAAGTAAAGTAGCCTCCCTGAAAGAACAAAAGCTGAGTCAACAGTAAATATGATATTTGGTAGGCAAACCCGATGTATTGATGGAAACTCGAATGGCACCTACATGTAAAAGAAATAATTGGTGGGTGAATTCAACTAGTAATAACATATTTCATAATTATTTGTGTAGTGGCAACCATTCAAAGTAAGAGAGCTCCAGCTACTGATGATGCTGCATACCAATATTGGGACAACCCTGCTTAGAATTGACCGGCAAACGTTTCACGTTTTCGCTTAAGCGAAGCCACAGCTTAACCGTCTAACAATATTAATAGCCAAGGAAACTTTGTAAGCTGTATAGATAAAGCTTGCTACAAGCGGACACATACACACAGGCTCGAAACAAAAGTTATTTAGAATGGTCTAACACCCTAAATTTGAGTGGAAATGTTAATTTTGGGAAAAATCAAGTTCCTTACTCGAAAGTGGTTGCCAGGCTAACTCCACATACACCATGATTGCAGACACTGGTCAGGAAGGGGCCAGACCAACCCCACCATCACGACCTGACGGTCTTGCGGGTCAGGTATAACCGTTTCGCCGTCTTGTAGTGAGATAATCAGTATTCCGAGTCCATCTGTTGGAAGCTCTCTGGTAATGAACTCACCCTTCCCTCTGATCATGAAAAACGTTATTACCGAGAACAGAAAACAAGGAGTGAAGCAAGTGAAGTTTTCAGTAAAGCAAGAAGTATTCGAATGAAAACGGAAATAGAGTTAAGTAGAAACGGTTGTTGGTCACACTTCCATCCCGTTATCGCCCACATTTGCGGGCAAATGACTCCTCGATATCGCACAAATCAACGTTTGCACTTTAAATCGACCTTTAATGGAAACGCTGTAAATCGATGTTTCTTGTAACTGTGTAACCATTGATTACAT
>JAVIWC010009253.1:0-12637 GCA_031894815.1 Creontiades dilutus | reverse complement strand
GAGTTAATTTTTGAGCAATTTTGATGAAAAAACGCGAAAATAACCATGAAGGAAGCGTTTTATCGAAAAAAGGACTTCAGATTCGTGTTCAGCACCCCGAAAAACCCCTTAGAGAGTAGGTTTGAAAGCGATTAAACAGAGTTAATTTTTGAGCAATTTTGATGAAAAAACGCGAAAATAACCATGAAGGAAGCGTTTTATCGAAAAACGGACTTCAGATTCGTGTTCAGCACCCCGAAAACCCCTTAGAGAGTAGGTTTGAAAGCGATTAAACAGAGTTAATTTTTGAGCAATTTTGATGAAAAAACGCGAAAATAACCATGAAGGAAGCGTTTTATCGAAAAACGGACTTCAGATTCGTGTTCAGCACCCCGAAAAACCCCTTAGAGAGTAGGTTTGAAAGCGATTAAACAGAGTTAATTTTTGAGCAATTTTGATGAAAAAACGCGAAAATAACCATGAAGGAAGCGTTTTATCGAAAAACGGACTTCAGATTCGTGTTCAGCACCCCGAAAAACCCCTTAGAGAGTAGGTTTGAAAGCGATTAAACAGAGTTAATTTTTGAGCAATTTTGATGAAAAAACGCGAAAATAACCATGAAGAGCGTTTTATCGAAAAACGGACTTCAGATTCGTGTTCAGCACCCCGAAAAACCCCTTAGAGAGTAGGTTTGAAAGCGATTAAACAGAGTTAATTTTTGAGCAATTTTGATGAAAAAACGCGAAAATAACCATGAAGGAACGTTTTATCGAAAAACGGACTTCAGATTCGTGTTCAGCACCCCGAAAAACCCCTTAGAGAGTAGGTTTGAAAGCGATTAAACAGAGTTAATTTTTGAGCAATTTTGATGAAAAAACGCGAAAATAACCATGAAGGAAGCGTTTTATCGAAAAACGGACTTCAGATTCGTGTTCAGCACCCCGAAAAACCCCTTAGAGAGTAGGTTTGAAAGCGATTAAACAGAGTTAATTTTTGAGCAATTTTGATGAAAAAACGCGAAAATAACCATGAAGGAAGCGTTTTATCGAAAAACGGACTTCAGATTCGTGTTCAGCACCCCGAAAAACCCCTTAGAGAGTAGGTTTGAAAGCGATTAAACAGAGTTAATTTTTGAGCAATTTTGATGAAAAAACGCGAAAATAACCATGAAGGAAGCGTTTTATCGAAAAACGGACTTCAGATTCGTGTTCAGCACCCCGAAAAACCCCTTAGAGAGTAGGTTTGAAAGCGATTAAACAGAGTTAATTTTTGAGCAATTTTGATGAAAAAACGCGAAAATAACCATGAAGGAAGCGTTTTATCGAAAAACGGACTTCAGATTCGTGTTCAGCACCCCGAAAAACCCCTTAGAGAGTAGGTTTGAAAGCGATTAAACAGAGTTAATTTTTGAGCAATTTTGATGAAAAAACGCGAAAATAACCATGAAGAGCGTTTTATCGAAAAACGGACTTCAGATTCGTGTTCAGCACCCCGAAAAACCCCTTAGAGAGTAGGTTTGAAAGCGATTAAACAGAGTTAATTTTTGAGCAATTTTGATGAAAAAACGCGAAAATAACCATGAAGGAAGCGTTTTATCGAAAAACGGACTTCAGATTCGTGTTCAGCACCCCGAAAAACCCCTTAGAGAGTAGGTTTGAAAGCGATTAAACAGAGTTAATTTTTGAGCAATTTTGATGAAAAAACGCGAAAATAACCATGAAGGAAGCGTTTTATCGAAAAACGGACTTCAGATTCGTGTTCAGCACCCCGAAAAACCCCTTAGAGAGTAGGTTTGAAAGCGATTAAACAGAGTTAATTTTTGAGCAATTTTGATGAAAAAACGCGAAAATAACCATGAAGGAAGCGTTTTATCGAAAAACGGACTTCAGATTCGTGTTCAGCACCCCGAAAAACCCCTTAGAGAGTAGGTTTGAAAGCGATTAAACAGAGTTAATTTTTGAGCAATTTTGATGAAAAAACGCGAAAATAACCATGAAGGAAGCGTTTTATCGAAAAACGGACTTCAGATTCGTGTTCAGCACCCCGAAAAACCCCTTAGAGAGTAGGTTTGAAAGCGATTAAACAGAGTTAATTTTTGAGCAATTTTGATGAAAAAACGCGAAAATAACCATGAAGGAAGCGTTTTATCGAAAAACGGACTTCAGATTCGTGTTCAGCACCCCGAAAAACCCCTTAGAGAGTAGGTTTGAAAGCGATTAAACAGAGTTAATTTTTGAGCAATTTTGATGAAAAAACGCGAAAATAACCATGAAGGAAGCGTTTTATCGAAAAACGGACTTCAGATTCGTGTTCAGCACCCCGAAAAACCCCTTAGAGAGTAGGTTTGAAAGCGATTAAACAGAGTTAATTTTTGAGCAATTTTGATGAAAAAACGCGAAAATAACCATGAAGGAAGCGTTTTATCGAAAAACGGACTTCAGATTCGTGTTCAGCACCCCGAAAAACCCCTTAGAGAGTAGGTTTGAAAGCGATTAAACAGAGTTAATTTTTGAGCAATTTTGATGAAAAAACGCGAAAATAACCATGAAGGAAGCGTTTTATCGAAAAACGGACTTCAGATTCGTGTTCAGCACCCCGAAAAACCCCTTAGAGAGTAGGTTTGAAAGCGATTAAACAGAGTTAATTTTTGAGCAATTTTGATGAAAAAACGCGAAAATAACCATGAAGGAAGCGTTTTATCGAAAAAAGGACTTCAGATTCGTGTTCAGCACCCCGAAAAACCCCTTAGAGAGTAGGTTTGAAAGCGATTAAACAGAGTTAATTTTTGAGCAATTTTGATGAAAAAACGCGAAAATAACCATGAAGGAAGCGTTTTATCGAAAAACGGACTTCAGATTCGTGTTCAGCACCCCGAAAAACCCCTTAGAGAGTAGGTTTGAAAGCGATTAAACAGAGTTAATTTTTGAGCAATTTTGATGAAAAAACGCGAAAATAACCATGAAGGAAGCGTTTTATCGAAAAACGGACTTCAGATTCGTGTTCAGCACCCCGAAAAACCCCTTAGAGAGTAGGTTTGAAAGCGATTAAACAGAGTTAATTTTTGAGCAATTTTGATGAAAAAACGCGAAAATAACCATGAAGGAAGCGTTTTATCGAAAAACGGACTTCAGATTCGTGTTCAGCACCCCGAAAAACCCCTTAGAGAGTAGGTTTGAAAGCGATTAAACAGAGTTAATTTTTGAGCAATTTTGATGAAAAAACGCGAAAATAACCATGAAGGAAGCGTTTTATCGAAAAACGGACTTCAGATTCGTGTTCAGCACCCCGAAAAACCCCTTAGAGAGTAGGTTTGAAAGCGATTAAACAGAGTTAATTTTTGAGCAATTTTGATGAAAAAACGCGAAAATAACCATGAAGGAAGCGTTTTATCGAAAAACGGACTTCAGATTCGTGTTCAGCACCCCGAAAAACCCCTTAGAGAGTAGGTTTGAAAGCGATTAAACAGAGTTAATTTTTGAGCAATTTTGATGAAAAAACGCGAAAATAACCATGAAGGAAGCGTTTTATCGAAAAACGGACTTCAGATTCGTGTTCAGCACCCCGAAAAACCCCTTAGAGAGTAGGTTTGAAAGCGATTAAACAGAGTTAATTTTTGAGCAATTTTGATGAAAAAACGCGAAAATAACCATGAAGGAAGCGTTTTATCGAAAAACGGACTTCAGATTCGTGTTCAGCACCCCGAAAAACCCCTTAGAGAGTAGGTTTGAAAGCGATTAAACAGAGTTAATTTTTGAGCAATTTTGATGAAAAAAACGCGAAAATAACCATGAAGGAAGCGTTTTATCGAAAAACGGACTTCAGATTCGTGTTCAGCACCCCGAAAAACCCCTTAGAGAGTAGGTTTGAAAGCGATTAAACAGAGTTAATTTTTGAGCAATTTTGATGAAAAAACGCGAAAATAACCATGAAGGAAGCGTTTTATCGAAAAACGGACTTCAGATTCGTGTTCAGCACCCCGAAAAACCCCTTAGAGAGTAGGTTTGAAAGCGATTAAACAGAGTTAATTTTTGAGCAATTTTGATGAAAAAACGCGAAAATAACCATGAAGGAAGCGTTTTATCGAAAAACGGACTTCAGATTCGTGTTCAGCACCCCGAAAAACCCCTTAGAGAGTAGGTTTGAAAGCGATTAAACAGAGTTAATTTTTGAGCAATTTTGATGAAAAAACGCGAAAATAACCATGAAGGAAGCGTTTTATCGAAAAACGGACTTCAGATTCGTGTTCAGCACCCCGAAAAACCCCTTAGAGAGTAGGTTTGAAAGCGATTAAACAGAGTTAATTTTTGAGCAATTTTGATGAAAAAACGCGAAAATAACCATGAAGGAAGCGTTTTATCGAAAAACGGACTTCAGATTCGTGTTCAGCACCCCGAAAAACCCCTTAGAGAGTAGGTTTGAAAGCGATTAAACAGAGTTAATTTTTGAGCAATTTTGATGAAAAAACGCGAAAATAACCATGAAGGAAGCGTTTTATCGAAAAACGGACTTCAGATTCGTGTTCAGCACCCCGAAAAACCCCTTAGAGGTAGGTTTGAAAGCGATTAAACAGAGTTAATTTTTGAGCAATTTTGATGAAAAAACGCGAAAATAACCATGAAGGAAGCGTTTTATCGAAAAACGGACTTCAGATTCGTGTTCAGCACCCCGAAAAACCCCTTAGAGAGTAGGTTTGAAAGCGATTAAACAGAGTTAATTTTTGAGCAATTTTGATGAAAAAACGCGAAAATAACCATGAAGGAAGCGTTTTATCGAAAAACGGACTTCAGATTCGTGTTCAGCACCCCGAAAAACCCCTTAGAGAGTAGGTTTGAAAGCGATTAAACAGAGTTAATTTTTGAGCAATTTTGATGAAAAAACGCGAAAATAACCATGAAGAGCGTTTTATCGAGATGAAAAAACGCGAAAATAACCATGAAGGAAGCGTTTTATCGAAAAACGGACTTCAGATTCGTGTTCAGCACCCCGAAAAACCCCTTAGAGAGTAGGTTTGAAAGCGATTAAACAGAGTTAATTTTTGAGCAATTTTGATGAAAAAACGCGAAAATAACCATGAAGGAAGCGTTTTATCGAAAAACGGACTTCAGATTCGTGTTCAGCACCCCGAAAAACCCCTTAGAGAGTAGGTTTGAAAGCGATTAAACAGAGTTAATTTTTGAGCAATTTTGATGAAAAAACGCGAAAATAACCATGAAGGAAGCGTTTTATCGAAAAACGGACTTCAGATTCGTGTTCAGCACCCCGAAAAACCCCTTAGAGAGTAGGTTTGAAAGCGATTAAACAGAGTTAATTTTTGAGCAATTTTGATGAAAAAACGCGAAAATAACCATGAAGGAAGCGTTTTATCGAAAAACGGACTTCAGATTCGTGTTCAGCACCCCGAAAAACCCCTTAGAGAGTAGGTTTGAAAGCGATTAAACAGAGTTAATTTTTGAGCAATTTTGATGAAAAAACGCGAAAATAACCATGAAGGAAGCGTTTTATCGAAAAACGGACTTCAGATTCGTGTTCAGCACCCCGAAAAACCCCTTAGAGAGTAGGTTTGAAAGCGATTAAACAGAGTTAATTTTTGAGCAATTTTGATGAAAAAACGCGAAAATAACCATGAAGGAAGCGTTTTATCGAAAAACGGACTTCAGATTCGTGTTCAGCACCCCGAAAAACCCCTTAGAGAGTAGGTTTGAAAGCGATTAAACAGAGTTAATTTTTGAGCAATTTTGATGAAAAAACGCGAAAATAACCATGAAGGAAGCGTTTTATCGAAAAACGGACTTCAGATTCGTGTTCAGCACCCCGAAAAACCCCTTAGAGAGTAGGTTTGAAAGCGATTAAACAGAGTTAATTTTTGAGCAATTTTGATGAAAAAACGCGAAAATAACCATGAAGGAAGCGTTTTATCGAAAAACGGACTTCAGATTCGTGTTCAGCACCCCGAAAAACCCCTTAGAGAGTAGGTTTGAAAGCGATTAAACAGAGTTAATTTTTGAGCAATTTTGATGAAAAAACGCGAAAATAACCATGAAGGAAGCGTTTTATCGAAAAACGGACTTCAGATTCGTGTTCAGCACCCCGAAAAACCCCTTAGAGAGTAGGTTTGAAAGCGATTAAACAGAGTTATTTTTGAGCAATTTTGATGAAAAAACGCGAAAATAACCATGAAGGAAGCGTTTTATCGAAAAAAGGACTTCAGATTCGTGTTCAGCACCCCGAAAAACCCCTTAGAGAGTAGGTTTGAAAGCGATTAAACAGAGTTAATTTTTGAGCAATTTTGATGAAAAAACGCGAAAATAACCATGAAGGAAGCGTTTTATCGAAAAACGGACTTCAGATTCGTGTTCAGCACCCCGAAAAACCCCTTAGAGAGTAGGTTTGAAAGCGATTAAACAGAGTTAATTTTTGAGCAATTTTGATGAAAAAACGCGAAAATAACCATGAAGGAAGCGTTTTATCGAAAAACGGACTTCAGATTCGTGTTCAGCACCCCGAAAAACCCCTTAGAGAGTAGGTTTGAAAGCGATTAAACAGAGTTAATTTTTGAGCAATTTTGATGAAAAAACGCGAAAATAACCATGAAGGAAGCGTTTTATCGAAAAACGGACTTCAGATTCGTGTTCAGCACCCCGAAAAACCCCTTAGAGAGTAGGTTTGAAAGCGATTAAACAGAGTTAATTTTTGAGCAATTTTGATGAAAAAACGCGAAAATAACCATGAAGGAAGCGTTTTATCGAAAAACGGACTTCAGATTCGTGTTCAGCACCCCGAAAAACCCCTTAGAGAGTAGGTTTGAAAGCGATTAAACAGAGTTAATTTTTGAGCAATTTTGATGAAAAAACGCGAAAATAACCATGAAGGAAGCGTTTTATCGAAAAACGGACTTCAGATTCGTGTTCAGCACCCCGAAAAACCCCTTAGAGAGTAGGTTTGAAAGCGATTAAACAGAGTTAATTTTTGAGCAATTTTGATGAAAAAACGCGAAAATAACCATGAAGGAAGCGTTTTATCGAAAAACGGACTTCAGATTCGTGTTCAGCACCCCGAAAAACCCCTTAGAGAGTAGGTTTGAAAGCGATTAAACAGAGTTAATTTTTGAGCAATTTTGATGAAAAAACGCGAAAATAACCATGAAGGAAGCGTTTTATCGAAAAACGGACTTCAGATTCGTGTTCAGCACCCCGAAAAACCCCTTAGAGAGTAGGTTTGAAAGCGATTAAACAGAGTTAATTTTTGAGCAATTTTGATGAAAAAACGCGAAAATAACCATGAAGGAAGCGTTTTATCGAAAAACGGACTTCAGATTCGTGTTCAGCACCCCGAAAAACCCCTTAGAGAGTAGGTTTGAAAGCGATTAAACAGAGTTAATTTTTGAGCAATTTTGATGAAAAAACGCGAAAATAACCATGAAGGAAGCGTTTTATCGAAAAACGGACTTCAGATTCGTGTTCAGCACCCCGAAAAACCCCTTAGAGAGTAGGTTTGAAAGCGATTAAACAGAGTTAATTTTTGAGCAATTTTGATGAAAAAACGCGAAAATAACCATGAAGGAAGCGTTTTATCGAAAAACGGACTTCAGATTCGTGTTCAGCACCCCGAAAAACCCCTTAAGAGAGTAGGTTTGTTATTTTTGAGCAATTTTGATGAAAAAACGCGAAAATAACCATGAAGGAAGCGTTTTATCGAAAAACGGACTTCAGATTCGTGTTCAGCACCCCGAAAAACCCCTTAGAGAGTAGGTTTGAAAGCGATTAAACAGAGTTAATTTTTGAGCAATTTTGATGAAAAAACGCGAAAATAACCATGAAGGAAGCGTTTTATCGAAAAACGGACTTCAGATTCGTGTTCAGCACCCCGAAAAACCCCTTAGAGAGTAGGTTTGAAAGCGATTAAACAGAGTTTATTTTTGAGCAATTTTGATGAAAAAACGCGAAAATAACCATGAAGGAAGCGTTTTATCGAAAAACGGACTTCAGATTCGTGTTCAGCACCCCGAAAAACCCCTTAGAGAGTAGGTTTGAAAGCGATTAAACAGAGTTAATTTTTGAGCAATTTTGATGAAAAAACGCGAAAATAACCATGAAGGAAGCGTTTTATCGAAAAACGGACTTCAGATTCGTGTTCAGCACCCCGAAAAACCCCTTAGAGAGTAGGTTTGAAAGCGATTAAACAGAGTTTATTTTTGAGCAATTTTGATGAAAAAACGCGAAAATAACCATGAAGGAAGCGTTTTATCGAAAAACGGACTTCAGATTCGTGTTCAGCACCCCGAAAAACCCATTAGAGAGTAGGTTTGAAAAAACCCCTTAGAGAGTAGGTTTGAAAGGGATTAAACAGAGTTAATTTTTGAGCAATTTTGATGAAAAAACGCGAAAATAACCATGAAGGAAGCGTTTTATCGAAAAACGGACTTCAGATTCGAGTTCAGCACCCCGAAAAACCCCTTAGAGAGTAGGTTTGAAAGCGATTAAACAGAGTTAATTTTTGAGCAATTTTGATGAAAAAACGCGAAAATAACCATGAAGGAAGCGTTTTATCGAAAAACGGACTTCAGATTCGTGTTCAGCACCCCGAAAAACCCCTTAGAGAGTAGGTTTGAAAGCGATTAAACAGAGTTAATTTTTGAGCAATTTTGATGAAAAAACGCGAAAATAACCATGAAGGAAGCGTTTTATCGAAAAACGGACTTCAGATTCGTGTTCAGCACCCCGAAAAACCCCTTAGAGAGTAGGTTTGAAAGCGATTAAACAGAGTTAATTTTTGAGCAATTTTGATGAAAAAACGCGAAAATAACCATGAAGGAAGCGTTTTATCGAAAAACGGACTTCAGATTCGTGTTCAGCACCCCGAAAAACCCCTTAGAGAGTAGGTTTGAAAGCGATTAAACAGAGTTAATTTTTGAGCAATTTTGATGAAAAAACGCGAAAATAACCATGAAGGAAGCGTTTTATCGAAAAACGGACTTCAGATTCGTGTTCAGCACCCCGAAAAACCCCTTAGAGAGTAGGTTTGAAAGCGATTAAACAGAGTTAATTTTTGAGCAATTTTGATGAAAAAACGCGAAAATAACCATGAAGGAAGCGTTTTATCGAAAAACGGACTTCAGATTCGTGTTCAGCACCCCGAAAAACCCCTTAGAGAGTAGGTTTGAAAGCGATTAAACAGAGTTAATTTTTGAGCAATTTTGATGAAAAAACGCGAAAATAACCATGAAGGAAGCGTTTTATCGAAAAACGGACTTCAGATTCGTGTTCAGCACCCCGAAAAACCCCTTAGAGAGTAGGTTTGAAAGCGATTAAACAGAGTTAATTTTTGAGCAATTTTGATGAAAAAACGCGAAAATAACCATGAAGGAAGCGTTTTATCGAAAAACGGACTTCAGATTCGTGTTCAGCACCCCGAAAAACCCCTTAGAGAGTAGGTTTGAAAGCGATTAAACAGAGTTAATTTTTGAGCAATTTTGATGAAAAAACGCGAAAATAACCATGAAGGAAGCGTTTTATCGAAAAACGGACTTCAGATTCGTGTTCAGCACCCCGAAAAACCCCTTAGAGAGTAGGTTTGAAAGCGATTAAACAGAGTTTATTTTTGAGCAATTTTGATGAAAAAACGCGAAAATAACCATGAAGGAAGCGTTTTATCGAAAAACGGACTTCAGATTCGTGTTCAGCACCCCGAAAAACCCCTTAGAGAGTAGGTTTGAAAGCGATTAAACAGAGTTAATTTTTGAGCAATTTTGATGAAAAAACGCGAAAATAACCATGAAGGAAGCGTTTTATCGAAAAACGGACTTCAGATTCGTGTTCAGCACCCCGAAAAACCCCTTAGAGAGTAGGTTTGAAAGCGATTAAACAGAGTTAATTTTTGAGCAATTTTGATGAAAAAACGCGAAAATAACCATGAAGGAAGCGTTTTATCGAAAAACGGACTTCAGATTCGTGTTCAGCACCCCGAAAAACCCCTTAGAGAGTAGGTTTGAAAGGGATTAAACAGAGTTAATTTTTGAGCAATTTTGATGAAAAATCGCGAAAATAACCATGAAGGAAGCGTTTTATCGAAAAACGGACTTCAGATTCGTGTTCAGCACCCCGAAAAACCCCTTAGAGAGTAGGTTTGAAAGCGATTAAACAGAGTTAATTTTTGAGCAATTTTGATGAAAAAACGCGAAAATAACCATGAAGGAAGCGTTTTATCGAAAAACGGACTTCAGATTCGTGTTCAGCACCCCGAAAAACCCCTTAGAGAGTAGGTTTGAAAGCGATTAAACAGAGTTAATTTTTGAGCAATTTTGATGAAAAAACGCGAAAATAACCATGAAGGAAGCGTTTTATCGAAAAACGGACTTCAGATTCGTGTTCAGCACCCCGAAAAACCCCTTAGAGAGTAGGTTTGAAAGCGATTAAACAGAGTTAATTTTTGAGCAATTTTGATGAAAAAACGCGAAAATAACCATGAAGGAAGCGTTTTATCGAAAAACGGACTTCAGATTCGTGTTCAGCACCCCGAAAAACCCCTTAGAGAGTAGGTTTGAAAGCGATTAAACAGAGTTAATTTTTGAGCAATTTTGATGAAAAAACGCGAAAATAACCATGAAGGAAGCGTTTTATCGAAAAACGGACTTCAGATTCGTGTTCAGCACCCCGAAAAACCCCTTAGAGAGTAGGTTTGAAAGCGATTAAACAGAGTTAATTTTTGAGCAATTTTGATGAAAAAACGCGAAAATAACCATGAAGGAAGCGTTTTATCGAAAAACGGACTTCAGATTCGTGTTCAGCACCCCGAAAAACCCCTTAGAGAGTAGGTTTGAAAGGATTAAACAGAGTTAATTTTTGAGCAATTTTGATGAAAAAACGCGAAAATAACCATGAAGGAAGCGTTTTATCGAAAAACGGACTTCAGATTCGTGTTCAGCACCCCGAAAAACCCCTTAGAGAGTAGGTTTGAAAGCGATTAAACAGAGTTAATTTTTGAGCAATTTTGATGAAAAAACGCGAAAATAACCATGAAGGAAGCGTTTTATCGAAAAACGGACTTCAGATTCGTGAGAGTTCAGCACCCCGAAAAACCCCTTAGAGAGTAGGTTTGAAAGGATTAAACAGAGTTTATTTTTGAGCAATTTTGATGAAAAAACGCGAAAATAACCATGAAGGAAGCGTTTTATCGAAAAACGGACTTCAGATTCGTGTTCAGCACCCCGAAAAACCCCTTAGAGAGTAGGTTTGAAAGGGATTAAACAGAGTTTATTTTTGAGCAATTTTGATGAAAAAACGCGAAAATAACCATGAAGGAAGCGTTTTATCGAAAAACGGACTTCAGATTCGTGTTCAGCACCCCGAAAAACCCCTTAGAGAGTAGGTTTGAAAGGGATTAAACAGAGTTTATTTTTGAGCAATTTTGATGAAAAATCGCGAAAATAACCATGAAGGAAGCGTTTTATCGAAAAAAATAACCATGGACTTCAGATTCGTGTTCAGCACCCCGAAAAACCCCTTAGAGAGTAGGTTTGAAAGCGATTAAACAGAGTTTATTTTTGAGCAATTTTGATGAAAAAACGCGAAAATAACCATGAAGGAAGCGTTTTATCGAAAAACGGACTTCAGATTCGTGTTCAGCACCCCGAAAAACCCCTTAGAGAGTAGGTTTGAAAGCGATTAAACAGAGTTTATTTTGAGCAATTTTGATGAAAAACCGCGAGAATAACCATGAAGGAAGCGTTTTATCGAAAAAAGGACTTCAGATTCGTGTTCAGCACCCCGAAAAAACCCCTTAGAGAGTAGGTTTGAAAGCGATTAAACAGAGTTTATTTTTGAGCAATTTTGATGAAAAAACGCGAAAATAACCATGAAGGAAGCGTTTTATCGAAAAACGGACTTCAGATTCGTGTTCAGCACCCCGAAAAACCCCTTAGAGAGTAGGTTTGAAAGCGATTAAACAGAGTTAATTTTTGAGCAATTTTGATGAAAAAACGCGAAAATAACCATGAAGGAAGCGTTTTATCGAAAAACGGACTTCAGATTCGTGTTCAGCACCCCGAAAAACCCCTTAGAGAGTAGGTTTGAAAGCGATTAAACAGAGTTTATTTTTGAGCAATTTTGATGAAAAAACGCGAAAATAACCATGAAGGAAGCGTTTTATCGAAAAAAGGACTTCAGATTCGTGTTCAGCACCCCGAAAAACCCCTTAGAGAGTAGGTTTGAAAGCGATTAAACAGAGTTTATTTTTGAGCAATTTTGATGAAAAAACGCGAAAATAACCATGAAGGAAGCGTTTTATCGAAAAAAGGACTTCAGATTCGTGTTCAGCACCCCGAAAAACCCCTTAGAGAGTAGGTTTGAAAGGGATTAAACAGAGTTTATTTTTGAGCAATTTTGATGAAAAAAAGCGAAAATAACCATGAAGGAAGCGTTTTATCGAAAAAAGGACTTCAGATTCGTGTTCAGCACCCCGAAAAACCCCTTAGAGAGTAGGTTTGAAAGGAATTAAACAGAGATAATTTTTGAGCAATTTTGATGAAAAATCGCGAAAATAACCATGAAGGAAGCGTTTTATCGAAAAACGGACTTCAGATTCGAGTTCAGCACCCCGAAAAACCCCTTAGAGAGTAGGTTTGAAAGGATTAAACAGAGTTTATTTTTGAGCAATTTCGATG
>JAVIWC010009252.1:0-12463 GCA_031894815.1 Creontiades dilutus | reverse complement strand
TTCAGATTCGTGATCAGCACCCCGAAAAACCCCTTAGAGAGTAGGTTTGAAAGGGATTAAACAGAGATAATTTTTGAGCAATTTTGATGAAAAATCGCGAAAATAACCATGAAGGAAGCGTTTTATCGAAAAACGGACTTCAGATTCGTGTTCAGCACCCTGAAATACCCCTTAGAGAGTAGGTTTGAAACGGATTAAACAGAGATAATTTTTGAGCAATTTTGATGAAAAATCGCGAAAATAACCATGAAGGAAGCGTTTTATCGAAAAGCGGACTTCAGATTCGTGTTCGCACCCCGAAAAACCCCTTAGAGAGTAGGTTTGAAAAGGATTAAACAGAGATAATTTTTGAGCAATTTTGATGAAAAATCGCGAAAATAACCACGAAGGAAGCGTTTTATCGAAAAACGGACTTCAGATTCGTGTTCAGCACCCCGAAAAACCCCTTAGAGAGTAGGTTTGAAAGATATTAAACAGAGATAATTTTTGAGCAATTTTGATGAAAAATCGCGAAAATAACCACGAAGGAAGCGTTTTATCGAAAAAAGGACTTCAGATTCGTGTTCAGCACCCCGAAAAACCCCTTAGAGAGTAGGTTTGAAAGGGATTAAACAGAGATAATTTTTGAGCAATTTTGATGAAAAAACGCGAAAATAACCATGAAGGAAGCGTTTTATCGAAAAACGGACTTCAGATTCGTTTTCAGCACCCCGAAAAACCCCTTAGAGAGTAGGTTTGAAAGCGATTAAACAGAGTTAATTTTTGAGCAATTTTGATGAAAAAACGCGAAAATAACCATGAAGGAAGCGTTTTATCGAAAAACGGACTTCAGATTCGTGTTCAGCACCCCGAAAAACCCCTTAGAGAGTAGGTCTGAAAGGGATTAAACAGAGATAATTTTTGAGCAATTTTGATGAAAAATCGCGAAAATAACCATGAAGGAAGCGTTTTATCGAAAAACGGACTTCAGATTCGTGTTCAGCACCCCGAAAAACCCCTTAGAGAGTAGGTTTGAAAGGGATTAAACAGAGATAATTTTTGAGCAATTTTGATGAAAAATCGCGAAAATAACCATGAAGGAAGCGTTTTATCGAATAACGGACTTCAGATTCGTGTTCAGCACCCCGAAAAACCCCTTAGAGAGTAGGTTTGAAAGGGATTAAACAGAGATAATTTTTGAGCAATTTTGATGAAAAATCGCGAAAATAACCATGAAGGAAGCGTTTTATCGAAAAACGGACTTCAGATTCGTGTTCAGCACCCCGAAAAACCCCTTAGAGAGTAGGTTTGAAAGGGATTGAACAGAGATAATTTTTGAGCAATTTTGATGAAAAATCGCGAAAATAACCATGAAGGAAGCGTTTTATCGAAAAACGGACTTCAGATTCGTGTTCAGCACCCCGAAATACCCCTTAGAGAGTAGGTTTGAAAGGGATTAAACAGAGATAATTTTTGAGCAATTTTGATGAAAAATCGCGCAAATAACCATGAAGGAAGCGTTTTATCGAAAACGGACTTCAGATTCGTGTTCAGCACCCCGAAAAACCCCTTAGAGAGTAGGTTTGAAAGGGATTAAACAGAGATAATTTTTGAGCAATTTTGATGAAAAATCGCGGAAATAACCATGAAGGAAGCGTTTTATCGAAAAACGGACTTCAGATTCGTGTTCAGCACCCCGAAATACCCCTTAGAGAGTAGGTTTGAAAGGGATTAAACAGAGATAATTTTTGAGCAATTTTGTTGAAAAATGGCGGAAATAACCATGAAGGAAGCGTTTTATCGAAAAGCGGACTTCAGATTCGTGTTCAGCACCCCGAAAAACCCCTTAGAGAGTAGGTTTGAAAAGGATTGAACAGAGACAATTTTTGAGCAATTTTGATGAAAAATCGCGGAAATAACCATAAAGGAAGCGTTTTATCGAAAAACGGACTTCAGATTCGTGTTCAGCACCCCGAAAAACCCCTTAGAGAGTAGGTTTGAAAGGGAATAAACAGAGATAATTTTTGAGCAATTTTGATGAAAAATCGCGGAAATAACCATGAAGGAAGCGTTTTATCGAAAAACGGACTTCAGATTCGTGTTCAGCACCTCGAAAAACCCCTTAGAGAGTAGGTTTGAAAGGGATTAAACAGAGATAATTTTTGAGCAATTTTGATGAAAAATCGCGAAAATAACCATGAAGGAAGCGTTTTATCGAAAAACGGACTTCAGATTCGTGTTCAGCACCCCGAGAAACCCCATAGAGAGTAGGTTTGAAAAGGATTAAACAGAGATAATTTTTGAGCAATTTTGATGAAAAATCGCGAAAATAACCATGAAGGAAGCGTTTTATCGGAAAACGGACTTCAGATTCGTGTTCAGCACCCCGAAAAACTCCTTAGAGAGTAGGTTTGAAAGCGATTAAACAGAGTTTATTTTTGAGCAATTTTGATGAAAAATCGCGAAAATAACCATGAAGGAAGCGTTTTATCGAAAAACGGACTTCAGATTCGTGTTCAGCACCCCGAAATACCCCTTAGAGAGTAGGTTTGAAAGGGATTAAACAGAGATCATTTTTGAGCAATTTAGATGAAAAATCGCGAAAATAACCATGAAGGAAGCGTTTTATTGAAAAACGGACTTCAGATTCGTGTTCAGCACCCCAAAAAACCCCTTAGAGAGTAGGTATGAAAGATATTAAACAGAGATAATTTTCGAGCCATTTTGATGAAAAATCGCGGAAATAACCATGAAGGAAGCGTTTTATCGAAAGAAGGACTTCAGATTCGTGTTCAGTACCCCGAAAAACCCCTTAGAGAGTAGGTTTGAAATTGATTAAACAGAGATAATTTTTGAGCAATTTTGATGAAAAATCGCGAAAATAACCATGAAGGAAGCGTTTTATCGAAAAAAGGACTTCAGATTCGTGTTCAGCACCCCGAAAAACCCCTTAGAGAGTAGGTTTGAAAGCGATTAAACAGAAATAATTTTTGAGCAATTTTGATGAAAAAACGCGAAAATAACCACGAAGGAAGCGTTTTATCGAAAAAAGGACTTCAGATTCGTGTTCAGCACCCCGAAAAACCCCTTGGAGAGTAGGTTTGAAAGCGATTAAACAGAGTTATTTTTTGAGCAATTTTGATGAAAAAACGCGAAAATAACCATGAAGGAAGCGTTCTATCGAAAAACGGACTTCAGATTCGTGTTCAGCACCCCGAAAAACCCCTTAGAGAGTAGGTTTGAAAAGGATTAAACAGAGATAATTTTTGAGCAATTTTGATGAAAAATCGCGATAATAACCATGAAGGAAGCGTTTTATCGAAAAACGGACTTCAGATTCGTGTTCAGCACCCCGAAAACCCCTTAGAGAGTAGATTTGAAAAGGATTAAACAGAGACAATTTTTCCGAAAAACCCCTTAGAGAGTAGGTTTGAAAGGGATTAAACAGAGATAATTTTTGAGCAATTTTGATGAAAAATCGCGAAAATAACCATGAAGGAAGCGTTTTATCGAAAAACGGACTTCAGATTCGTGTTCAGCACCCCGAAAAACCCCTTAGAGAGTAGGTTTGAAAGCGATTAAACAGAGATAATTTTTGAGCAATTTTGATGAAAAATCGCGAAAATAACCATGAAGGAAGCGTTTTATCGAAAAACGGACTTCAGATTCGTGTTCAGCACCCCGAAAAACCCCTTAGAGAGTAGGTTTGAAAGCGATTAAACAGAGATAATTTTTGAGCAATTTTGATGAAAAAACGCGAAAATAACCATGAAGGAAGCGTTTTATCGAAAAACGGACTTCAGATTCGTGTTCAGCACCCCGAAAAACCCCTTAGAGAGTAGGTTTGAAAGGGATTAAACAGAGATAATTTTTGAGCAATTTTGATGAAAAATCGCGAAAATAACCATGAAGGAAGCGTTTTATCGAAAAACGGACTTCAGATTCGTGTTCAGCACCCCGAAAAACCCCTTAGAGAGTAGGTTTGAAAGCGATTAAACAGAGATAATTTTTGAGCAATTTTGATGAAAAATCGCGAAAATAACCATGAAGGAAGCGTTTTATCGAAAAACGGACTTCAGATTCGTGTTCAGCACCCCGAAAAACCCCTTAGAGAGTAGGTTTGAAAGCGATTAAACAGAGATAATTTTTGAGCAATTTTGATGAAAAATCGCGAAAATAACCATGAAGGAAGCGTTTTATCGAAAAACGGACTTCAGATTCGTGTTCAGCACCCCGAAAAACCCCTTAGAGAGTAGGTTTGAAAGGGATTAAACAGAGATAATTTTTGAGCAATTTTGATGAAAAATCGCGAAAATAACCATGAAGGAAGCGTTTTATCGAAAAACGGACTTCAGATTCGTGTTCAGCACCCCGAAAAACCCCTTAGAGAGTAGGTTTGAAAGGGATTAAACAGAGATAATTTTTGAGCAATTTTGATGAAAAATCGCGAAAATAACCATGAAGGAAGCGTTTTATCGAAAAACGGACTTCAGATTCGTGTTCAGCACCCCGAAAAACCCCTTAGAGAGTAGGTTTGAAAGGGATTAAACAGAGATAATTTTTGAGCAATTTTGATGAAAAATCGCGAAAATAACCATGAAGGAAGCGTTTTATCGAAAAACGGACTTCAGATTCGTGTTCAGCACCCCGAAAAACCCCTTAGAGAGTAGGTTTGAAAGGGATTAAACAGAGATAATTTTTGAGCAATTTTGATGAAAAATCGCGAAAATAACCATGAAGGAAGCGTTTTATCGAAAAACGGACTTCAGATTCGTGTTCAGCACCCCGAAAAACCCCTTAGAGAGTAGGTTTGAAAGCGATTAAACAGAGATAATTTTTGAGCAATTTTGATGAAAAATCGCGAAAATAACCATGAAGGAAGCGTTTTATCGAAAAACGGACTTCAGATTCGTGTTCAGCACCCCGAAAAACCCCTTAGAGAGTAGGTTTGAAAGGATTAAACAGAGATAATTTTTGAGCAATTTTGATGAAAAATCGCGAAAATAACCATGAAGGAAGCGTTTTATCGAAAAACGGACTTCAGATTCGTGTTCAGCACCCCGAAAAACCCCTTAGAGAGTAGGTTTGAAAGGGATTAAACAGAGATAATTTTTGAGCAATTTTGATGAAAAATCGCGAAAATAACCATGAAGGAAGCGTTTTATCGAAAAACGGACTTCAGATTCGTGTTCAGCACCCCGAAAAACCCCTTAGAGAGTAGGTTTGAAAGGGATTAAACAGAGATAATTTTTGAGCAATTTTGATGAAAAATCGCGAAAATAACCATGAAGGAAGCGTTTTATCGAAAAACGGACTTCAGATTCGTGTTCAGCACCCCGAAAAACCCCTTAGAGAGTAGGTTTGAAAGGGATTAAACAGAGATAATTTTTGAGCAATTTTGATGAAAAATCGCGAAAATAACCATGAAGGAAGCGTTTTATCGAAAAACGGACTTCAGATTCGTGTTCAGCACCCCGAAAAACCCCTTAGAGAGTAGGTTTGAAAGGGATTAAACAGAGATAATTTTTGAGCAATTTTGATGAAAAATCGCGAAAATAACCATGAAGGAAGCGTTTTATCGAAAAACGGACTTCAGATTCGTGTTCAGCACCCCGAAAAACCCCTTAGAGAGTAGGTTTGAAAGGGATTAAACAGAGATAATTTTTGAGCAATTTTGATGAAAAATCGCGAAAATAACCATGAAGGAAGCGTTTTATCGAAAAACGGACTTCAGATTCGTGTTCAGCACCCCGAAAAACCCCTTAGAGAGTAGGTTTGAAAGGGATTAAACAGAGATAATTTTTGAGCAATTTTGATGAAAAATCGCGAAAATAACCATGAAGGAAGCGTTTTATCGAAAAACGGACTTCAGATTCGTGTTCAGCACCCCGAAAAACCCCTTAGAGAGTAGGTTTGAAAGGGATTAAACAGAGATAATTTTTGAGCAATTTTGATGAAAAATCGCGAAAATAACCATGAAGGAAGCGTTTTATCGAAAAACGGACTTCAGATTCGTGTTCAGCACCCCGAAAAACCCCTTAGAGAGTAGGTTTGAAAGGGATTAAACAGAGATAATTTTTGAGCAATTTTGATGAAAAATCGCGAAAATAACCATGAAGGAAGCGTTTTATCGAAAAACGGACTTCAGATTCGTGTTCAGCACCCCGAAAAACCCCTTAGAGAGTAGGTTTGAAAGGGATTAAACAGAGATAATTTTTGAGCAATTTTGATGAAAAATCGCGAAAATAACCATGAAGGAAGCGTTTTATCGAAAAACGGACTTCAGATTCGTGTTCAGCACCCCGAAAAACCCCTTAGAGAGTAGGTTTGAAAGGGATTAAACAGAGATAATTTTTGAGCAATTTTGATGAAAAATCGCGAAAATAACCATGAAGGAAGCGTTTTATCGAAAAACGGACTTCAGATTCGTGTTCAGCACCCCGAAAAACCCCTTAGAGTAGGTTTGAAAGGGATTAAACAGAGAGATAATTTTTGAGCAATTTTGATGAAAAATCGCGAAAATAACCATGAAGGAAGCGTTTTATCGAAAAACGGACTTCAGATTCGTGTTCAGCACCCCGAAAAACCCCTTAGAGAGTAGGTTTGAAAGGGATTAAACAGAGATAATTTTTGAGCAATTTTGATGAAAAATCGCGAAAATAACCATGAAGGAAGCGTTTTATCGAAAAACGGACTTCAGATTCGTGTTCAGCACCCCGAAAAACCCCTTAGAGAGTAGGTTTGAAAGGGATTAAACAGAGATAATTTTTGAGCAATTTTGATGAAAAATCGCGAAAATAACCATGAAGGAAGCGTTTTATCGAAAAACGGACTTCGAATTCGTGTTCAGCACCCCGAAAAACCCCTTAGAGAGTAGGTTTGAAAGGGATTAAACAGAGATAATTTTTGAGCAAACGGACTTCAGATTCGTGTTCAGCACCCCGAAAAACCCCTTAGAGAGTAGGTTTGAAAGGGATTAAACAGAGATAATTTTTGAGCAATTTTGATGAAAAATCGCGAAAATAACCATGAAGGAAGCGTTTTATCGAAAAACGGACTTCAGATTCGTGTTCAGCACCCCGAAAAACCCCTTAGAGAGTAGGTTTGAAAGGGATTAAACAGAGATAATTTTTGAGCAATTTTGATGAAAAATCGCGAAAATAACCATGAAGGAAGCGTTTTATCGAAAAACGGACTTCAGATTCGTGTTCAGCACCCCGAAAAACCCCTTAGAGTAGGTTTGAAAGGGATTAAACAGAGATAATTTTTGAGCAATTTTGATGAAAAATCGCGAAAATAACCATGAAGGAAGCGTTTTATCGAAAAACGGACTTCAGATTCGTGTTCAGCACCCCGAAAAACCCCTTAGAGAGTAGGTTTGAAAGGGATTAAACAGAGATAATTTTTGAGCAATTTTGATGAAAAATCGCGAAAATAACCATGAAGGAAGCGTTTTATCGAAAAACGGACTTCAGATTCGTGTTCAGCACCCCGAAAAACCCCTTAGAGAGTAGGTTTGAAAGGGATTAAACAGAGATAATTTTTGAGCAATTTTGATGAAAAATCGCGAAAATAACCATGAAGGAAGCGTTTTATCGAAAAACGGACTTCGAATTCGTGTTCAGCACCCCGAAAAACCCCTTAGAGAGTAGGTTTGAAAGGGATTAAACAGAGATAATTTTTGAGCAATTTTGATGAAAAATCGCGAAAATAACCATGAAGGAAGCGTTTTATCGAAAAACGGACTTCAGATTCGTGTTCAGCACCCCGAAAAACCCCTTAGAGTAGGTTTGAAAGGGATTAAACAGAGATAATTTTTGAGCAATTTTGATGAAAAATCGCGAAAATAACCATGAAGGAAGCGTTTTATCGAAAAACGGACTTCAATTCGTGTTCAGCACCCCGAAAAACCCCTTAGAGAGTAGGTTTGAAAGGATTAAACAGAGATAATTTTTGAGCAATTTTGATGAAAAATCGCGAAAATAACCATGAAGGAAGCGTTTTATCGAAAAACGGACTTCAGATTCGTGTTCAGCACCCCGAAAAACCCCTTAGAGAGTAGGTTTGAAAGGATTAAACAGAGATAATTTTTGAGCAATTTTGATGAAAAATCGCGAAAATAACCATGAAGGAAGCGTTTTATCGAAAAACGGACTTCAGATTCGTGTTCAGCACCCCGAAAAACCCCTTAGAGAGTAGGTTTGAAAGGGATTAAACAGAGATAATTTTTGAGCAATTTTGATGAAAAATCGCGAAAATAACCATGAAGGAAGCGTTTTATCGAAAAACGGACTTCGAATTCGTGTTCAGCACCCCGAAAAACCCCTTAGAGAGTAGGTTTGAAAGGGATTAAACAGAGATAATTTTTGAGCAATTTTGATGAAAAATCGCGAAAATAACCATGAAGCACCCCCGAAAAACCCCTTAGAGAGTAGGTTTGAAAGCGATTAAACAGAGTTAATTTTTGAGCAATTTTGATGAAAAATCGCGAAAATAACCATGAAGGAAGCGTTTTATCGAAAAACGGACTTCAGATTCGTGTTCAGCACCCCGAAAAACCCCTTAGAGAGTAGGTTTGAAAGCGATTAAACAGAGTTAATTTTTGAGCAATTTTGATGAAAAAACGCGAAAATAACCATGAAGGAAGCGTTTTATCGAAAAACGGACTTCAGATTCGTGTTCAGCACCCCGAAAACCCCTTAGAGAGTAGGTTTGAAAGCGATTAAACAGAGATAATTTTTGAGCAATTTTGATGAAAAAACGCGAAAATAACCATGAAGGAAGCGTTTTATCGAAAAACGGACTTCAGATTCGTGTTCAGCACCCCGAAAAACCCCTTAGAGAGTAGGTTTGAAAGCGATTAAACAGAGTTAATTTTTGAGCAATTTTGATGAAAAAACGCGAAAATAACCATGAAGGAAGCGTTTTATCGAAAAACGGACTTCAGATTCGTGTTCAGCACCCCGAAAAACCCCTTAGAGAGTAGGTTTGAAAGCGATTAAACAGAGTTAATTTTTGAGCAATTTTGATGAAAAATCGCGAAAATAACCATGAAGGAAGCGTTTTATCGAAAAACGGACTTCAGATTCGTGTTCAGCACCCCGAAAAACCCCTTAGAGAGTAGGTTTGAAAGCGATTAAACAGAGTTTATTTTTGAGCAATTTTGATGAAAAAACGCGAAAATAACCATGAAGGAAGCGTTTTATCGAAAAACGGACTTCAGATTCGTGTAGCAATTTTGATGAAAAATCGCGAAAATAACCATGAAGGAAGCGTTTTATCGAAAAACGGACTTCAGATTCGTGTTCAGCACCCCGAAAAACCCCTTAGAGAGTAGGTTTGAAAGGGATTAAACAGAGATAATTTTTGAGCAATTTTGATGAAAAATCGCGAAAATAACCATGAAGGAAGCGTTTTATCGAAAAACGGACTTCAGATTCGTGTTCAGCACCCCGAAAAACCCCTTAGAGAGTAGGTTTGAAAGGGATTAAACAGAGTTAATTTTTGAGCAATTTTGATGAAAAATCGCGAAAATAACCATGAAGGAAGCGTTTTATCGAAAAACGGACTTCAGATTCGTGTTCAGCACCCCGAAAAACCCCTTAGAGAGTAGGTTTGAAAGGATTAAACAGAGTTAATTTTTGAGCAATTTTGATGAAAAAACGCGAAAATAACCATGAAGGAAGCGTTTTATCGAAAAACGGACTTCAGATTCGTGTTCAGCACCCCGAAAAATCCCTTAGAGAGTAGGTTTGAAAGCGATTAAACAGAGTTAATTTTTGAGCAATTTTGATGAAAAAACGCGAAAATAACCATGAAGGAAGCGTTTTATCGAAAAACGGACTTCAGATTCGTGTTCAGCACCCCGAAAAACCCCTTAGAGAGTAGGTTTGAAAGCGATTAAACAGAGTTTATTTTTGAGCAATTTTGATGAAAAAACGCGAAAATAACCATGAAGGAAGCGTTTTATCGAAAAACGGACTTCAGATTCGTGTTCAGCACCCCTTCTCCTTAGAGAGTAGGTTTGAAAGCGATTAAACAGAGTTAATTTTGAGTGAGAGTAGATGAAAAAACGCGAAATAATAACCATGAAGGAACATTTTATCGAAAAATGACTTCAAAAAATGTTCAGCACAAAAAACCCCTTAAGAGTAGGTTTGAAAGCGATTAAACAGAGTAATCAAATAGCAATTTTGATGAAAAAACGCGAAAATAACCATGAAGGAAGCGTTTTATCGAAAAGGACTTCAGATTCGTGTTCAGCACCCCGAAAAACCCCTTAGAGAGTAGGTTTGAAAGCGATTAAACAGAGTTATTTTTGAGCAATTTTGATGAAAAAACGCGAAAATAACCATGAAGGAAGCGTTTTATCGAAAAACGGACTTCAGATTCGTGTTCAGCACCCCGAAAAACCCCTTAGAGAGTAGGTTTGAAAGCGATTAAACAGAGTTAATTTTTGAGCAATTTTGATGAAAAAACGCGAAAATAACCATGAAGGAAGCGTTTTATCGAAAAACGGACTTCAGATTCGTGTTCAGCACCCCGAAAAAGAGAGTAGGTTTGAAAGCGATTAAACATTTAATTTTTAGATTTATGAAAAATACGCGAAAAAGCGTTTGAAAGCGATTAAACAGAGTTTATTTTTGAGCAATTTTGATGAAAAAACGCGAAAATAACCATGAAGGAAGCGTTTTATCGAAAAAAGGACTTCAGATTCGTGTTCAGCACCCCGAAAAACCCCTTAGAGAGTAGGTTTGAAAGGATTAAACAGAGTTAATTTTTGAGCAATTTTGATGAAAAATCGCGAAAATAACCATGAAGGAAGCGTTTTATCGAAAAACGGACTTCAGATTCGTGTTCAGCACCCCGAAAAACCCCTTAGAGAGTAGGTTTGAAAGCGATTAAACAGAGTTAATTTTTGAGCAATTTTGATGAAAAAACGCGAAAATAACCATGAAGGAAGCGTTTTATCGAAAAACGGACTTCAGATTCGTGTTCAATGACCCCGAAAAACCCCTTAGAGAGTAGGTTTGAAAGCGATTAAACAGAGTTAATTTTTGAGCAATTTTGATGAAAAAACGCGAAAATAACCATGAAGGAAGCGTTTTATCGAAAAACGGACTTCAGATTCGTGTTCAGCACCCCGAAAAACCCCTTAGAGAGTAGGTTTGAAAGCGATTAAACAGAGTTAATTTTTGAGCAATTTTGATGAAAAAACGCGAAAATAACCATGAAGGAAGCGTTTTATCGAAAAACGGACTTCAGATTCGTGTTCAGCACCCCGAAAAACCCCTTAGAGAGTAGGTTTGAAAGCGATTAAACAGAGTTAATTTTTGAGCAATTTTGATGAAAAAACGCGAAAATAACCATGAAGGAAGCGTTTTATCGAAAAACGGACT
Source organism: Creontiades dilutus (assembly GCA_031894815.1). Lineage (NCBI taxonomy): Eukaryota > Metazoa > Arthropoda > Insecta > Hemiptera > Miridae > Creontiades > Creontiades dilutus. The sequence goes on along the minus strand of JAVIWC010009252.1, from coordinate 1,085 downwards.
TCAGATTCGTGTTCAGCACCCCGAAAAACCCCTTAGAGAGTAGGTTTGAAAGCGATTAAACAGAGTTAATTTTTGAGCAATTTTGATGAAAAAACGCGAAAATAACCATGAAGGAAGCGTTTTATCGAAAAACGGACTTCAGATTCGTGTTCAGCACCCCGAAAAACCCCTTAGAGAGTAGGTTTGAAAGCGATTAAACAGAGTTAATTTTTGAGCAATTTTGATGAAAAAACGCGAAAATAACCATGAAGATGAAAAAACGCGGAAATAACCATGAAGGAAGCGTTTTATCGAAAAACGGACTTCAGATTCGTGTTCAGCACCCCGAAAAACCCCTTAGAGAGTAGGTTTGAAAGCGATTAAACAGAGTTAATTTTTGAGCAATTTTGATGAAAAATTGCGAAAATAACCATGAAGGAAGCGTTTTATCGAAAAACGGACTTCAGATTCGTGTTCAGCACCCCGAAAAACCCCTAAGAGAGTAGGTTTGAAAGCGATTAAACAGAGTAATTTTTGAGCAATTTTGATGAAAAATCGCGAAAATAACCATGAAGGAAGCGTTTTATCGAAAAACGGACTTCAGATTCGTGTTCAGCACCCCGAAAAACCCCTTAGAGAGTAGGTTTGAAAGCGATTAAACAGAGTTAATTTTTGAGCAATTTTGATGAAAAAACGCGAAAATAACCATGAAGGAAGCGTTTTATCGAAAAACGGACTTCAGATTCGTGTTCAGCACCCCGAAAAACCCCTAAGAGAGTAGGTTTGAAAGGGATTAAACAGAGTTAATTTTTGAGCAATTTTGATGAAAAATCGCGAAAATAACCATGAAGGAAGCGTTTTATCGAAAAACGGACTTCAGATTCGTGTTCAGCACCCCGAAAAACCCCTTAGAGAGTAGGTTTGAAAGGATTAAACAGAGTTAATTTTTGAGCAATTTTGATGAAAAATCGCGAAAATAACCATGAAGGAAGCGTTTTATCGAAAAACGGACTTCAGATTCGTGTTCAGCACCCCGAAAAACCCCTTAGAGAGAAGGTTTGAGAGGATTAAACAGAGATAAATTTTGAGCAATTTTGATGGAAAAT
>JAVIWC010009251.1:0-12439 GCA_031894815.1 Creontiades dilutus | reverse complement strand
CCGGTGGAAAGGGCGGTGTGGGGGAGGGCTAAGTGCGCTCTGTACCCTCCTCATGTCATCTCATGAATGAGTGATAGGGGAAGAGGGATTCCTACCAAGGGAGAAAGCACGAAGAAGGATTTCGCATCTTCGGTAAAAGCCTGCAGGATGTTGTGACTTCTACGAGAACTGGAATTTGCATGTTTTTCCGGCCTCGCTCTTCCTCGAGCTTTGGCACGGTCGGGAAGAGGCCTTAATTACATGGAAACGCTCCAAAGGGGTTCCAAAATTCAAAGGCTTAGAAACAATTTCAGGAGCCAATCGTTACTTCCTTGCGGTGCGGGGTACAAACACGGCCTTCACTATCAAACGTAAGCCTCGTTTAATTTCCAACTCTGCCAACTCTAGAGCAGAATACGAGTATTTGATTCAGCTTACCCAGGAGCTTATGTATACACTCACTGGATTAGGGGTTTAATTTCCCTTCAGATGATTTGTGATGGTTTTCTATTCATCGAAATCTCGTAACGAAATGTCCATCGTATCAGGTGCATGACGACATTGTCCCGCCCAGATGTTTTGATAGTCCGTTTGTCTCTAGTGGATTGGACCTTAAAAACCCGAGAAAATGACGCTTGGTGTATTTTACGTTTGCCCATGCGAAGATTGACGTATTGATCTCTGAGATATGAAACGCCATATCTGCAGCTTAACCCGCATTTTCTTTGGAAAGTTCGTCAAAATCGAAAAAAATTGTGGAAATCAGGTTCATAAAAAGGATTTTACGTTTGTTCATGCGCATTACCTGCTGACGATACTATACCGTCACGTATTCATTCAATATTTTCTGACTGTTCATCTTCGAGACTCCTCGGATGATTTCAATTCGGATGATTTGTGAACTCAATTCTCCATTAATAAAAATCTAGAAGCAATATTTTCGTTCATTTTTCCCCACCAGCTGAGGAGGTGAAATAGGAGAGAGTGATAGAGCCCTTGGGTAATGGTTTGCCATATGTGTTTAGATGAGATGTATTGGGCTCCTGCTTTACTTGTGTGTTGTAATAGAGGGACAGCCCTTGGGTAATATCACGCACTCCCAATTGGGGAGTCCACCACTACATGATATTATTTAAGAGGTATGACGAACTGCAGCACAGAATGCACGCATCACATCTATTTTTGTGTAAAAAATAAGAGCTTTTTACACCGTACTATAAACGTTTGGGGTGGCTCAAGATTAGAGAGTGGAGAAAATACAGATCACGCCCTCATGTTGAAGATTCTGAAATTTCAAACTCTGTCTTATTTATTTGAAAAATTGAAGCTCACTGGAGAAGTTCGTCATTCGACACAAGAAACGCAAAAAGATTGCTCCAACTTCTGATACATCGCGTAATGATGTAGAACAGATCATTTCATGTATCTGGAATAAGGATTTATATTGAAAATGTGCAACTGTACGACCTTGGTAAGTTCCTAAGTTCCTCGCCTTAAGTCAACGTTTCAATATATGCTCCTGTTCATCTTTTAACAATAATAGGTTATGCAGTATGACATAACACAGTATGAAATGGACTCATTTAATTAATGAACACTCCAGTGACACGTCTTTAAATCAGTTGTTGTTTTATTTGTTAGAAACTTAGCAACGGCTTAAGCTTATAGAGAGCTTTCCACAAAATACAGAATCGAATGTTTTTGAGATCGAAATAACGACCAGTTATTTATTCAATCTTATTCTTTCTATATTTCTTTATTTAATCATTGTTTAACTGTAGATCAATTACAGTTTTGGCGCAGTCGCGATGAATAACGTTTCCATGCAATTTAGATTCCGAAAAACTACCGACGGTGCGACTTCATTACGGTTTGTGAAGTTTCCGGAGAACGATGGATGGTTCGCGATTCCTGGAGGCTCGGGCGACATTGATAAACATTGGGTAGTTTTCACTGATTTCCAGGATGAATTGAATAAACAATTCACTCAGAAAACTATCAAAACAGAAGTAAGTGAAGCAGTGGCGAAATTTTATCGTAATTTGGTTGGGGCGGACGATGCGTTTCCCGATTCATCCTTCCCGACACAATCATGTGTACATGAGGGAATACATCCTCCACAGTCCCATTCGAGTGGATATGAATATCCTTCAAGTAGTTCTGTACCACTGGCAGATTCATTGTTTTTCTTCCAAAATATGATGGAAAACCAGCAAAGGAATGGAATAGCGATGATGCAAGAGATGATGAGCACTATCCTGAAAACTTTCAAGGAAACAATGGTCCAGAACCCTCCTAAAGCCCCATCTAGAATGGATGTTGCAAAATTTGATGGAAAGAACGGCGATCCTAAATCTTGGATGCTCGTCTATGAAAAGGCCTGTCAGGTCAACCACTGGGACACTGACGAGCTCAAGGTGAACAACCTCTTATCTCATTTGGCATGTGGAAGTACAGCCCAGAAATGGTTCTATGCAAGAATGTTATCTACAGATATGAAGGATAGTATCTGGAGTGAATGGAAGGATTCATTTCTTGAGGCATTTGGTCAAAACCGAATTCAGTTGGCAAAATCTGCGATCAGCTACATGTATACCCATGGCCCGTTGATGGATTACTGGTACGAAAAACAGAAGTTGATACATCTAGCCTTTGGTGATTTGCCGGACTTAGCTATGAACGTCATGTTGCTAATGGGTCTCCCTGACTGCATGCAGAACCAGCTGGCGGTATTGGACTTCAAGTTAACGGAGGAGCTACGGAAAGCTGTAGAGAGATTGAAGCCCTTCACGGAGAGACAACCAACTATCCACGGAGGAAATCGACGTGAACCTCAAGGAACCAAGGCAGCCGAGAACCTCTACTCTGGTAAGATTCCTAGAGCTTCGTCTCATTACAAAAACGTAAATTCCATCGAGAATAATTGTACCTCTGAAAATAATCACGATGAGAATGAAATGGGAATAAAAGTTGTTTCCTCATACCACTGTTCAAATTATTTAGTACTCCCTACCAGAAAGTTGGTGGTTAACGGCGTTGAAATTATAGCACTTCTAGATACTGGGGCAAGTACTGATCTTATAAATAGCAAGGTTGTTCAGAAAAATTCCTGGAAAACCGTATCTGAGAATCAAATTATGCGTGGTTTCAATGGTTCAAAAGAACGAATTGAGTTTTCCACACCATTGACTGTAAAATACGAAGACACAGTAGTTCAAGTATCGGCTTATATTTCTGATGCAATTTCATTTGAGATGATCGTCGGGATGCCAACGCTCCACAAATTGGGTTTCTCCCTAAATTTTTCCACATCGCCACAAAATAATGTTCACAAAGTACCTCTTCCTAGATCGATATATAGCAAGGATGACTTAGAGAAGATGTTTCCCTCCTCAGACAAGCCAGTTTGTGATTCAAAATATTCTGTACCTTTTGAGTTGATGAAGGGCGCTACCCCTATAAAATTAAAACCTTATAGGCTATCTCGCGAAAAATATCTTTGGGCACAGGATAAAATTCAAGAACTTCTAGATAAAAAGATAATACGAGCCTCTTCGTCAATGTATGCTTCTCCATGCGTGATTGTCCCTAAAGCTGATGGTTCGTGGCGACTTTGCCAGGATTATCGCCAAATAAACAAGATAACAGAATTAGATCCATTTCCTTTTCCTGTTATTGACGATGTCATTTGTTCTTTTGGAGGATGTAGTTTCTTCACAAAAATCGATTTGAAGGATGGTTTCCTACAGGTTCCTCTAGTAGAGGAAACCAAAGCATTTACCGCTTTTGTACTTCCTTTTGGCCACTTCGAGTTCAACCAACTACCATTTGGATGGAAGAATTCCCCTCCAAAATTTCAACGGTTCATCACTTCGGTACTGGGAGACCTACTCAAAAATCCATACATTCGAGTGTACATCGACGACATTTTGATAGGTGGGCGAACGAAAAAGGAATGCGCGGATCTTACATACCTTGTTGTGGAGAAATTATCAACAAACAACTTGAAAATTAACCTAGAAAAGAGTCAATTTTGTCAGTCATCTGTTTCGTACCTAGGAAGGTTGATTGATGGGAAAACCAAGACCACTAAACAGGAATCAATTGACAAAGTACGTAGCATGAGAAGACCCAATGATGTACATTCAGTTCGTGTCTTTACTGGTTTGACTGGACACTTCCGAGCATTTATCCCACGGTATGCGGAAATCGTTAGGCCTCTAGACCGCCTGAAGAGCAAGGGTGTTGCATTTGAATGGTGTGACAAAGCCGAAGAATCTTTCCAGACATTGGTGAGGAAAATCACTTCAAACCCTATTCTGCAGCTGCCTGATTGGAGACTACCATTCGAATTGTGCTCTGACGCTTCTCAGCTAGGATCTGGTGCCATATTGTACCAAAGGGATGTTCAACGTCCTAAAGCACAGCAACTCCGAGTAATTGGATATTATTCATACACTTTCACCCCAGCTGAAATCAGGTACTCAGTCACAGATAAAGAGGCTCTAGCAGTTATTAAGGCTATAAAGTATTTTCGATCTTATTTGGAAGGGAGGAACTTTGTTTGTCACACCGATCACCAAGCGCTTTCACATCTTTTGGATCTCAAAGAACCTAAAGGCCGTCTTGCAAGATGGCAGGTCTTTCTTATGAGCTACAACATTACCATTAACCACAGGAGTGGAAGGGAATTGGAAGATGCTGACGCGTTGTCACGGCTCTGTTTGGATCATTCAGAACTCCCAGTGATGAACTTTGCAAAAAGAGAAGGGAAACTGAAGATTGATGACTCTATGATATCGGAAGTTCTTAGAGCTTACCATGACGATCCGGACTCAGGAGGACATGACGGATTCTGGAGAACGTACCGCAAAATAAATTCTCGCTTCACGTGGCCTGAGTTGAAGAAAACAGTCAAAAATTACGTAAAGTCCTGTCATGAATGCCAAATTACCAAATTTAAATTCAAACCAAAACCTGACATCATGATAATTCCTGAAAAATCAAAAATCCCTTTTGAATGTATCCATATAGATTTCGGAGAACGAGCCAAGAAGTCAGACGCTTCGTTGACTACACAATCATTCCTCCTAGTCGTTGATGAAGCCACGAGATTTACGTTAGCCAAAGCAATGAAGGAGAGTTCAGCTGCAGTCATAAAATATTTAAAAAACTTTCCCTACCTTGACAAAGTTAAAAAAATTGTATCCGACAACGGAACCCAGTTCACTTCGCAGGAAATAAAAAAATTCGCTTCGGACCAAAATATTGAGTGGATCACGACAGCCCCTTATCACCCTGAAGCAAATGGTCTCGTTGAGAGGAAAATGCGTGACGTGAAACAATTCTTGGCAATCTACCCAAGCTTCAGAGGTGGTTGGAAAAATTGTTTAGAGGCAAGCGTTAACCATATCAATCGCTCATATTCTTCAGCATTGGGTTGCTCTCCTCAATTCAAGGCTTTCCATCAAAAGTCGATATATCCAGCAGATGAGAGGTTCGGGGTCACACTTGACATGTTACACGAAGAAGAATTCACCGAAGAACAAGAAAGGAAATACAGCGGAGCTATGAAGCAATCGTTCGATAGGAGACACCCTAAGAACTACCCTGAATTTAAAGAAGGCGGCAAGATACTTGTGCAGTGCGGAACTTATGGTAAAACCCCCAACGTTCGAGGACCATTCCTCGTTAAGAAAATTGTTCAAATGGACAACTTCCCTAAAACAATAGTATACTTAGATGAAAACGGGAACGAAAAATGTGCTGCAATAAAAAATGCCGTTCCATATCATTGCAGGAGCAATGTAGACTCTTAAGTGGGGGAATGAAATGGACTCATTTAATTAATGAACACTCCAGTGACACGTCTTTAAATCAGTTGTTGTTTTATTTGTTAGAAACTTAGCAACGGCTTAAGCTTATAGAGAGCTTTCCACAAAATACAGAATCGAATGTTTTTGAGATCGAAATAACGACCAGTTATTTATTCAATCTTATTCTTTCTATATTTCTTTATTTAATCATTGTTTAACTGTAGATCAATTACACAGTACAATAGGGGGGATGATAGATGTTTTGTTATTACTTTCTATTAATATAAAGAGTGTACTACAAAACATCCCCCCCCCTCTTGATATTTTATTTCTGCGATACATTTTTGTTAAATTTATATGTTTTTTTCTAAGGACCTCAAATACGTCCACGTTGCCAACCGCGCAATCATGCGCACGCAACCATTGTACTTATCGTATTATACATTCATTTTACCCAAGTCTTAAGCATTATTTTCGTTGAAATCGAAATTTCAAGAGACTAAAAAAGAGAAAAATCATCGAAATTCTATTGAAATTTATTCAAATCATTCAGCGGCTCAAAACTGCTTGTTAATTATTTTTGAATTTCCCCTTATATCTTTTCAATTAACCTTAAAAAAAATCCCTAAAAGTAGCAATTTCTCACGATTAATCATGAGCAATCGTACTATAAATTATCTGTACCTATCATATTATAAATTTATTTTACCCAAGCCCTTATTTTACCTTATTTTCGTCGAAAATCGAAATTTCAAGAGACTAAACAAGAGAAAAGTCAATATTAAAATCATCGATATTTCATTGAAATTTATTCAAAAATCATTCCACGGCTCACAACTGCTAGTGAATTATTTTTGAAATTGATTTCCCGAAAAAAAGAGGAGAAAAATCGCTAAAAGTGGCATTTTTTCACGAGAATACAGAATAGTTTACAGGGAAAATTGAATTTTATCGAGTCAAACTCAGTCAAACTTGAAGATTCTGAAATTTCAAACTCTGTCTTATTTATTTGAAAAATTGAAGCTCACTGAGAAGTTCGTCATTCGACACAAGAAACGCAAAAAGATTGCTCCAACTTCTGATACATCGCGTAATGATGTAGAACAGATCATTTCATGTATCTGGAATAAGGATTTATATTGAAAAAATGGACTCATTTAATTAATGAACACTCCAGTGACACGTCCTTAAATCAGTTGTTGTTTTATTTGTTAGAAACTTAGCAACGGCTTAAGCTTATTCAGAGCTTTCCACAAAATACAGAATCGAATGTTTTTGAGATCGAAATAACGACCAGTTATTTATTCAATCTTATTCTTTCAATATTTCTTTATTTAATCATTTTTTAACTGTAGATCAATTACAGTTTTGGCGCAGTCGCGATGAATAACGTTTCCATGCAATTTAGATTCCGAAAAACTACCGACGGTGCGACTTCATTACGGTTTGTGAAGTTTCCGGAGAACGATGGATGGTTCGCGATTCCTGGAGGCTCGGGCGACATTGATAAACATTGGGTAGTTTTCACTGATTTCCAGGATGAATTGAATAAACATTTCACTCAGAAAACTATCAAAATAGAAGTAAGTGAAGCAGTGGCGAAATTTTATCGTAATTTGGTTGGGGCGGACGATGCGTTTCCCGATTCATCCTTCCCGACACAATCATGTGTACATGAGGGAATACATCCTCCACAGTCCCATTCGAGTGGATATGAATATCCTTCAAGTAGTTCTGTACCACTGGCAGATTCATTGTCTTTCTTCCAAAATATGATGGAAAACCAGCAAAGGAATGGAATAGCGATGATGCAAGAGATGATGAGCACTATCCTGAAAACTTTCAAGGAAACAATGGTCCAGAACCCTCCTAAAGCCCCATCTAGAATGGATGTTGCAAAATTTGATGGAAAGAACGGCGATCCTAAATCTTGGATGCTCGTCTATGAAAAGGCCTGTCAGGTCAACCACTGGGACACTGACGAGCTCAAGGTGAACAACCTCTTATCTCATTTGGCATGTGGAAGTACAGCCCAGAAATGGTTCTATGCAAGAATGTTATCTACAGATATGAAGGATAGTATCTGGAGTGAATGGAAGGATTCATTTCTCGAGGCATTTGGTCAAAACCGAATTCAGTTGGCAAAATCTGCGATGAGCTACATGTATACCCATGGCCCGCTTATGGATTACTGGTACGAAAAACAGAAGTTGATACATCTAGCCTTTGGTGATTTGCCGGACTTAGCTATGAACGTCATGTTGCTGATGGGTCTCCCTGACTGCATGCAGAACCAGCTGGCGGTATTGGACTTCAAGTTAACGGAGGAGCTACGGAAAGCTGTAGAGAGATTGAAGCCCTTCACGGAGAGACAACCAACTATCCACGGAGGAAATCGACGTGAACCTCAAGGAACCAAGGCATCCGAGAACCTCTACTCTGGTAAGATTCCTAGAGCTTCGTCTCATTACAAAAATGTAAATTCCATCGAGAATAATTGTACCTCTGAAAATAATCACGATGATAATGAAATGGGAATGAAAGTTGTTTCCTCATACCACTGTTCAAATTATTTAGTACTCCCTACCAGAAAGTTGGTGGTTAACGGCGTTGAAATTATAGCACTTCTAGATACTGGGGCAAGTACTGATCTTATAAATAGCAAGGTTGTTCAGAAAAATTCCTGGAAAACCGTATCTGAGAATCAAATTATGTGTGGTTTCAATGGTTCAAAAGAACGAATTGAGTTTTCTACACCATTGACTGTAAAATACGAAGACACAGTAGTTCAAGTATCGGCTTATATTTCTGATGCAATTTCATTTGAGATGATCGTCGGGATGCCAACGCTCCACAAATTGGGTTTCTCCCTAAATTTTTCAACATCGCCACAAAATAATGTTCACAAAGTACCTCTTCCTAGATCGATATATAGCAAGGATGACTTGGAGAAGATGTTTCCCTCCTCAGACAAGCCAGTTTGTGATTCAAAATATTCTGTACCTTTTGAGTTGATGAAGGGCGCTACCCCTATAAAATTAAAACCTTATAGGCTATCTCGCGAAAAATATCTTTGGGCACAGGATAAAATTCAAGAACTTCTCGATAAAAAGATAATACGAGCCTCTTCGTCAATGTATGCTTCTCCATGCGTGATTGTCCCTAAAGCTGATGGTTCGTGGCGACTTTGCCAGGATTATCGCCAAATAAACAAGATAACAGAATTAGATCCATTTCCTTTTCCTGTTATTGACGATGTCATTTGTTCTTTTGGAGGATGTAGTTTCTTCACAAAAATCGATTTGAAGGATGGTTTCCTACAGGTTCCTCTAGTAGAGGAAACCAAAGCATTTACCGCTTTTGTACTTCCTTTTGGCCACTTCGAGTTCAACCAACTACCATTTGGATGGAAGAATTCCCCTCCAAAATTTCAACGGTTCATCACTTCGGTACTGGGAGACCTACTCAAAAATCCGTACATTCGAGTGTACATCGACGATATTTTGGTAGGTGGGAGAACGAAAAAGGAATGCGCGGATCTTACATACCTTGTAGTGGAGAAATTATCAACAAACGACTTGAAAATTAATCTGGAAAAGAGTCAATTTTGTCAGTCATCTGTTTCGTACCTAGGAAGGTTGATTGATGGGAAAACCAAGACCACTAAACAGGAATCAATTGACAAAGTACGTAGCATGAGAAGACCCAATGATGTACATTCAGTTCGTGTCTTTACTGGTTTGACTGGACACTTCCGAGCATTTATCCCACGGTATGCGGAAATCGTTAGGCCTCTAGACCGCCTGAAGAGCAAGGGTGTTGCATTTGAATGGTGTGACAAAGCCGAAGAATCTTTCCAGACATTGGTGAGGAAAATCACTTCAAACCCTATTCTGCAGCTGCCTGATTGGAGACTACCATTCGAATTGTGCTCTGACGCTTCTCAGCTAGGATCTGGTGCCATATTGTACCAAAGGGATGTTCAACGTCCTAAAGCACAGCAACTCCGAGTAATTGGATATTATTCATACACTTTCACCCCAGCTGAAATAGGGTACTCAGTCACAGATAAAGAGGCTCTAGCAGTTATTAAGGCTATAAAGTATTTTCGATCTTATTTGGAAGGGAGGAACTTTGTTTGTCACACCGATCACCAAGCACTTTCACATCTTTTGGATCTCAAAGAACCTAAAGGCCGTCTTGCAAGATGGCAGGTCTTTCTAATGAGCTACAACATTACCATTAACCACAGGAGTGGAAGAGAATTGGAAGATGCTGACGCGTTGTCACGGCTCTGTTTGGATCATTCAGAACTCCCAGTGATGAACTTTGCAAGAAGAGAAGGGAAACTGAAGATTGATGACTCTATGATATCGGAAGTTCTTAGAGCTTACCATGACGATCCGGACTCAGGAGGACATGACGGATTCTGGAGAACGTACCGCAAAATAAATTCTCGCTTCACGTGGCCTGAGTTGAAGAAAACAGTCAAAAATTACGTAAAGTCCTGTCATGAATGCCAAATTACCAAATTTAAATTCAAACCAAAACCTGACATCATGATAATTCCTGAAAAATCAAAAATCCCTTTTGAATGTATCCATATAGATTTCGGAGAACGAGCCAAGAAGTCAGACGCTTCGTTGACTACACAATCATTCCTCCTAGTCGTTGATGAAGCCACGAGATTTACGTTAGCCAAAGCAATGAAGGAGAGTTCAGCTGCAGTCATAAAATATTTAAAAAACTTTCCCTACCTTGACAAAGTTAAAAAAATTGTATCCGACAACGGAACCCAGTTCACTTCGCAGGAAATAAAAAAATTCGCTTCGGACCAAAATATTGAGTGGATCACGACAGCCCCTTATCACCCTGAAGCAAATGGTCTCGTTGAGAGGAAAATGCGTGACGTGAAACAATTCTTGGCAATCTACCCAAGCTTCAGAGGTGGTTGGAAAAATTGTTTAGAGGCAAGCGTTAACCATATCAATCGCTCATATTCTTCAGCATTGGGTTGCTCTCCTCAATTCAAGGCTTTCCATCAAAAGTCGATATATCCAGCAGATGAGAGGTTCGGGGTCACACTTGACATGTTACACGAAGAAGAATTCACGGAAGAACAAGAAAGGAAATACAGCGGAGCTATGAAGCAATCGTTCGATAGGAGACACCCTAAGAACTACCCTGAATTTAAAGAAGGCGGCAAGATACTTGTGCAGTGCGGAACTTATGGTAAAACCCCCAACGTTCGAGGACCATTCCTCGTTAAGAAAATTGTTCAAATGGACAACTTCCCTAAAACAATAGTATACTTAGATGAAAACGGGAACGAAAAATGTGCTGCAATAAAAAATGCCGTTCCATATCATTGCAGGAGCAATGTAGACTCTTAAGTGGGGGAATGAAATGGACTCATTTAATTAATGAACACTCCAGTGACACGTCCTTAAATCAGTTGTTGTTTTATTTGTTAGAAACTTAGCAACGGCTTAAGCTTATTCAGAGCTTTCCACAAAATACAGAATCGAATGTTTTTGAGATCGAAATAACGACCAGTTATTTATTCAATCTTATTCTTTCAATATTTCTTTATTTAATCATTTTTTGTAATCATGAGCAATATAAATTATCTGTACCTATCATATTATAAATTTATTTTACCCAAGCCCTTATTTTACCTTATTTTCGTCGAAAATCGAAATTTCAAGAGACTAAACAAGAGAAAAGTCAATATTAAAATCATCGATATTTCATTGAAATTTATTCAAAAATCATTCCACGGCTCACAACTGCTAGTGAATTATTTTTGAAATTGATTTCCCGAAAAAAAGAGGAGAAAAATCGCTAAAAGTGGCAGTTTTTCACGAGAAACGGCCATAGTTTACGATGAAAATTGAATTTTATCGAGTCATAACCAAGAGATTCAGCGTCGGAAAACAATGAAATTTCATGTGCCGCACTTGAAGTTCCTCCAAATCAGATTATTGCGCAATTGCAGCGTTGCGAATCTTTGAACACACGCTGAGAGGGTTGTGCGCAGCCAAAATCTCTCCCTCACTTGCTCTCTTATTTTCCGTTATGATGGGAACCTAATATTTTAATTATAGGAATAAAGCTAGTAGATACGATGTGGTTGATTAACATTTGCACAAACAACATTCGGCTCAAGGGAATTCAGTTCATAGCAACCATATAACTCCTCTTAACTCCGCCTATGTCCTTCAAAATCTCGTTTACACGGTCAGTGCACAGTTGAACTAGAACTTTTCCATGGTTAAATATCACCCTTAACGTCGGTGTTCTTGTTTGGTTTTGGAAAAAAAGGAACACACGCCCAGGAGTTGTGAATAAAGTCCCTTTTCCACGCGAGGTAAAACCAGCGAATCGAATTTACCGGTTCAGAGGTTTTTCTCTAGTAAAAAAAAAGGAAAGAAAAAAGCCGCCCGCTCAATCCCCGCTATTTACTTTGTACTCATTAACTTTCAACGTAACGTGTTCACCCGCGTCGGTCCTGAAGAAATCACGGATATATATGTCGTGCAATTTTCAACGTACGGTTCGGTTATACCGTTGCGGAATGTTTGTCAAAGACAGCCGGATAATTCTGAAACACCTGGGGCGAAGCGACACACAAGAGAGAGCGA
>JAVIWC010009250.1:0-12457 GCA_031894815.1 Creontiades dilutus | reverse complement strand
TGTCACGCAATTCTTTCAAAAACCCCAACTTCAAAAACCTAACCATGCGTTTACCTTGTCAAAAAGGCATAAAATATAAATTCAAAAACAATTATTGACAGGGGGTAATGGGAGTTTTACATTACACGGAGTTGAATGAAAAAGTTACCAACTGACGCATGTTCGACGCCCCAGGGAGATTCGTTTTCCCGGATGCCACGCGATTTCTGAAATGGTTATGGACCGCGAGCATCATTCCTCTGAATTCGGCCGTGTTAATAATTTGCATGTCGAAACAATTATTCCGCATCTTAATAACCTGTAATTTAAAAAAAGTGTTTTGTATGGATATAGAGAAGGAGGTAAACGAAAATCACAATTGAATTGATCAAATTACATTTGTTTGTACCCATAAATACAATTATGTCAATTTTTTATTCTTTTTTACAATGTACCTACATGGCGTTTTTTTTTCAAATATGCAGTTGTATTACAATTTTGGTTTATTATTCAATAATAAACCATTGTAATCGCTCTTGAAAAAAATTTTCTAACCCCCCCCTGAAAATTTAATGGTTTACGTTTCAAAGGGTGTAAAATCCAAATCTGCAAACGGCTGGAGCAAATTTGATATTTTCAGGAAAAATTAATGTTGGTCCGACAACGCCCCAATTCTTGAGCCAGCTCTCTCACTTAATTTAAAGTGCCCTTTAAGGGTTGTCATCCCTTTCAAACCTAATACCTATACTTACGGTAGGGAAAATCTGATCCAAACCGACCACAAGCCATTAATCAGTATTGTGCAAAGAAAAATTGAAAAGGTACACAACAGCTTACAAATAATGGTGTTAAAATTAACTAAATATAGGTTTAGGTTGAGTTACTGTCTAGAGCCACTGTAGGTCCTAATTGTAAGGATGATGAGAGCTAAAATTTGTCGTACATTCTATAATAACTGAAGCTACGTCAGATGAAAAAAAGAAAATATTTCAGGAAGAAACTAAAAATGATCCTGTACTAAGCAAAATCAACCAATTTATGGAAGAAAATGAATGGCCACAAAAGCCGAGTGCAGATCTCATAGATTTTTATCAAATAAGGCAAGAACTGCTAAAAAAAAGACGGGTTGATTTTATTTGGAAATAGGATAATAGTAACAATGAATTTGTGGAATGATATGCTGAAGGGCACTTAGGAGTGAGTAAAACTAGAGATAAAGCTAGAGCCAAGTTCTATTGGCCGAATATGTCAAAAGAAATAGAGACCTATGGGAATAATTGCCAAATATGTTTAATGAATAGGCCATCTAACCTAGATGGTTTATTAAACAAGAAATAAACTAGGTGTGGACATCTTAGAATTCGAAAATGAAAACTACCTAGTAAAGTTACTAGGTTACTAGGTTCTATAGATTACTAGGTGGGTAGAGTTAATTACAATAAAAACTAAAAGTGATGTTGAAAAGGCCTGTATTATGATGTTTCGTAGACATGGATTCCCTAAAGAAATTGTTTAAGAGAACAACCCCTTTGGAAGCCAACATTTTAAATCGTTTTTATCAGAAATAGGTACAAAATTGGTTACAAGTAGCCCCTACTTTCCAAAAGGACAGGCAATAGCTGAGTCAGCTGTGAAAATATGTAAGAACATATTAAGGAAATCTAAAATATCTGGTCAAGATCCATATATTCTACTTTTTCATTACAGAAACTCCCCGTCTACTAATTGTTCTCCAAGTCAATTACTCTTTAATAGAAATCCTTCGAGACAAAACTACAATAAACGAAAAGGAACTAGAACCCGAAATGATCAAGCGAAAAAAGTTAGAGAGCACGTAATACGAGGCCAAAATATCCAGAAACAACAATGCGATAAGCGGACTAGGAATTTAAAAGACGTTGAACCAGGTGATCAAATAGTTGTTCCGCTATAAAAACAAATGGGCTCCGGGTAAAGCTACAAAGAACGCCGACACCCCACGATCTATTTGGGTACGAGATGAACTTGGGAGGAAATATCATAGGAATCGAAAGGATGTTATAGTCAAAAGGGAAGATGAAAACGAAACACATCAAAACAATGTCAAGATGGAAGGAAGTAATGGAAAGAGAGAAAATTATAATTTAAGAAATAGACAAACCATAAAAAAAACCTCAAAGATATGGAATAATATAACAGGAAAACAAGAAGTTGAGAAAGTTCAATTTATGTACAAAGAGAACCCGTTTATTTTTATATTTATACTTAATCAACATCATTGAAAGAGGTTGTTAACAATTTAAATAGATTACTTAGATGTATTGTTCGATAAATTAAATTTAATTTTAGAACTTCTACTACACGTGAATCTATGCGCAGTATAAGAAATAGGAATAGTTTTATTCGTCACACACCGATACTCGTGGGTGGGTTTCATGGATTTAATAAAAGAAGCCACAGTTAATAAAGTGATCTCGACCTATTTAATATATCCTTACCTACCGAAATGATTCTAATCATTTAAACAGTACGACATATAATATGGTTTAGAGGCCATCAACGCGAATTTTAAAGGACGAATTATTATACAATGATTTTAGAATGTTTACAAATTTAGCACTGATATTCAAATTATATAGCTTTGTCCAGAGTTTACTGTAGATCAGGCTGTCAAATTCTGTAGAATAATTAATAAAGGCCACAAATTGCCTTTTGGGCAATCGAGTATTAATAACAATTATACTTTGCAATGTAAAGATATTGTCTAAACAGCTCCGACCTTTGCAAAACCCATTTTTAATTTAATAAATCAATTTCGATAATGACCAATCAAACTAGGCTATCAGCCTGTACAGAAATTAATAAAGGCCACAAATACATTCCTTTTGGGCAATTGAGAATTATTAGCAATTAAACTTTGCAATGTAAAGATATTGTCCAAACAGCTCCGACCTTTGCAAAATCCATTTTTAATTTAATAAATCATTTTCGATAATGACCAATCAAACTAGGCTATCAGGCTATCAGTCTGTAGAGAAATTAATAAAGGCCACAAATACATTCCTTTTGGGCAATCGAGAATTAATAGCAATTAAACTTTGCAATGTAAAAATATTGTCCATACAGCTCCGACCCTTGCGAAACCCATTTTTAATTTAATAAATCATTTTCGGTAATGACCAATCAAACTAGGTACCAAACAAATGCACATTAATACTGTATTACAATACAGCCTTCCAATAGGAGGATGCAATCCACAAAGCACGCTCGTTATGCGGGTCTATTTGCCCGATTTTACAGGAGGAATAATGGGGAAATGAAATTAAAAGATTTTTAATCTCTTATCTTGATGAGACAATCTAATCTTAATTTAAGACAAAACATCAGTGGTGGATCACCAACTACTGGTGATTGAAATCGATCAGAATAATAGAATAGAACGACAAACTATCGACGTATGAACTAGTCACGGGAGAAGTCGTTTCTTTTGGCGAACTGAATCCGGATTCGTTCATTCCGTCGAGCGATTCAGATCCTCGGAATTGTTCCAGTTCATTGGGGGACCGAATCCGCAATCGAGCCTTCTCATTGGCCAAGGAACGAGCCGCATCAGCCAATGGTATTTGATTATTTCGGCGCCGGGTCGCGTTTGATTCCGAAGACTCGTTCCTGTTTTCGAGTCCGTTACACGAATAGATAAAGTTGTTTTGATTTGTATACCACTTCCTATTGTTCCGTTGGTAACAACGAATACAGAGAAGGCGAATCGAAAACGCTATTACGTTAGAGGGACGATCGAATGGAATCTTTCGGCGGCGTGTTGGGAGTTTCTTTCGTGGGAAGCGGGTGGATGCTAAACGGCCCGGTGAGTAGTAGCCACCTAGACCGCCGCGCCCTGCTATTCCTTTTACCGGATCAGTCCCCTCGCCCGGCTCGGCCAACGCAGTTCCCCCCTCGGCTCAGTCCTCGGAACAGCTCGGTCCACGTAGCAGCTCGCTCGGGCGTGTTCTTTCCGGTTCCCTCGCTTCACGAATGTGAACCGTTCGGTTCCTTGTAGTCCGAATTGTTTTCCTTTTCGATTTGTTTACTCATTGAGATTTCTATTGTCGGTGATTTCAAGTCCTGTAGTGTAATTTCGCGTTAAAGATCGTGCTACAGTGAAAAAATCGGGTGATGAAGCAGCGAGAAGCAGTCGACCGGAATCGGTAAGTCAATGATCAGTTCATTATTCAATTATTTGCATGCAGAATGTTCTTTGTGTGTCTAATTAAGTAATCTATTAAACGGGGCATTCACGGTCCGATTTTCCATCCAATTCGTTATCCGACATCGGATGTTGGAGTGTGAATGGGGTTGTTGGCTTGTTGTAAGTCTAGTCGGAACATTAAGGGCCCAACACGAAAGTCCAACGTCCAACAAGTGACGGAGTCGGAACGTGAATGGTGCTGTCGGATCACAGTTATCCAACTTTTCTCAATCACACATACCTACTTGAAGCATTTCGGCCAATAATCTCCTCAAGGAATCGGTGATTTCGTTTCTGTTTTAATCTTCTCCTTTGTTTTAAACATATAATTGAAGATACAATGGGCAATGGATTCCTGAGACAAGTAATAAAGGCACAAATCCTACTCCCAGGTGATGATGTGGGCACGAGTGAAAACTCAATTCTCGGTTCACCGAGCAGTCTCCATGAGGCTAAGGGGCCCTAGGAAACACGTACGAGGACTAGGATTTTTCACGGAGCAGCAATTTGGCTACCGGAACATTCACACATGACCAAAATCACACACAGCGCGCGCGCACACACACACACAACGTACTTACATACCTACAAACATATATATAGTTAGGGAAAAAAATGAAATCAGATTAGTTTGGCAAAATCAATTTGAATTTTTGGCATACTATCAAATTGAAGATTTTGGCAAATTAATTTGAACCTTTGGCACGAATCAATTCTAATATTTTTGGCATCTCAATTTAAACTTTTGGCGACTCAATTTCTACTTCTGGCTTCCATAACACCTCGAGCTTTTGGCATATCAATTTATACTTTTCACAGATCCCAACTAACCCAACATTCCACCCCATATAATGATCAATAAAGGCACAAATAATTTCAGTTTGAACGCTTGTTTCTTCCTGTTCAAGTAAAATTGACTTTTTTTCAAGTTTAATCCCTTTCAAAACGTTTCGGGAATGCGGAGTTGTCGATAAAACGCTTCCTTCATGGTTACTTTCGCGTTTTTCATTTCCTCAAAAATTATCTACCTAAAGTAGCGGAAGCATTGAAGTTTTCGATAAAACGCTTCCTTCATGGTTATTTTCGCGATTTTGTCTCCAAAATCAAAAAATTTCTGTTTAATCGCATTTTGCGTCAATCTCGCAAATTTTATTTTCTTGTTTAATCGCTTTCAAACCTACTCTCTAAGGGGTTTTCGGGGTGCTGAACACGAATCTGAAGTCCGTTTTTCGATAAAACGCTTCCTTCATGGTTATTTTCGCGTTTTTTCATCAAAATTGCTCAAAAATAAACTCTGTTTAATCGCTTTCAAACCTACTCTCTAAGGGGTTTTTCGGGGTGCTGAACACGAATCTGAAGTCCGTTTTTCGATAAAACGCTTCCTTCATGGTTATTTTCGCGTTTTTTCATCAAAATTGCTCAAAAATCTCTGTTTAATCGTTTCAAACCTACTCTCTGTTTTTCGGGGTGCTGTCTGTCTCCGTTTTTCGATAAAACGCTTCCTTCATGGTTATTTTCGCGTTTTTCATCAAAATTGCTCAAAAATAAACTCTGTTTAATCGAAACCTACTCTCTAAGGGGTTTTTCGGGGTGCTAACACGAATCTGAAGTCGATAAAACGATTTTGATGAAACTTTCAGGGATTGTGCATTATCATTTAATTGGTCATAAAATGTTTTTTTTTTCTCTGGTTATTTTCGCGTTTTTTCATCAAAATTGCTCAAAAATCTCTGTTTAATCGCTTTCAAACCTACTCTCTAAGGGGTTTTTCGGGGTGCTGAACACGAATCTGAAGTCCGTTTTCATAAAACCCCTTCATGGTTATTTTCGCGTTTTTTCATCAAAATTGCGCAAAAATTAATCTCTTGTTAATCGCAAACCTACTCTCTAAGGGGTTTTTCGGGTTCTGAACACGAATTTCCGTTTTTCGATAAAACGCTTCCTTCATGGTTATTTTCGCGTTTTTTCATCAAAATTGCTCAAAAATAGACTCTGTTTAATCGCTTTCAAACCTACTCTCAAAGGGGTTTTTCGGGGTGCTGAACACGAATCTGAAGTCCTTTTTACGATAAAACGCTTCCTTAATGGTTATTTTCGCGTTTTTCATCAAAATTGCTTGACAAACCTACTCTCTAAAATGCTGAACAAATCTGAAGTCCGTTTTTCGATAAAACGCTTCCTTCAAATTTTCATCAGGGATTGTTCGGTTTGATGTGTAATTAACTCTGTTTAATCGCTTTCAAGGTCTCCTATGAGTTTCATCAACACCAAGATCCATAGTAGCCTCTGCACAAGCGCAAACGTGAAATCCTTTTTACGCATATAACTTTTCATGGTTATTTTCGATCGTTTTTTCATCAAATTTTCAGGGATTCTTCGGTTTGATGTGTAATCGTCCTCTATAAGTTTCTGAGGGGATCAATAGTAGCCTCTGCGCAAGCGCAAACGTGAAACCCTTGTTCGATAAAACGCTTCCTCATGGTTATTTTCGCCAATTTTCATCAAAAATGCTCAAAATTGTTCGATCTGATGTAGATCCCTTATCAAACCATGACCCTCTCCAAGGGGTTTGCGCATGCGAAACGAATAAATCCTTGTTCGATAAAACGCTTCCTTCATGGTTATTTTCGCGATTTTTTTCAAAATTGCTCAAAAATTTGATGTTTAATCCCTTTCAAACCTACTTCTATCGGGGTTTTTCGGGGTCTGAACACGAATCTGAAGTCCGTTTTTCGATAAAAACGCTTCCTTCATCGTTATTTTCGCGTTTTTTCATCAAAATTGCTCAAAAATAAACTCTGTTTAATCGCTTTCAAACCTACTCTCTAAGGGGTTTTTCGGGGTGCTGAACACGAATCTGAAGTCCGTTTTTCGATAAAACGCTTCCTTCATGGTTATTTTCGCGTTTTTTCATCAAAATTGCTCAAAAATAAACTCTGTTTAATCGCTTTCAAACCTACTCTCTAAGGGGTTTTTCGGGGTGCTGAACACGAATCTGAAGTCCGTTTTTCGATAAAACGCTTCCTTCATGGTTATTTTCGCGTTTTTTCATCAAAATTGCTCAAAAATAAACTCTGTTTAATCGCTTTCAAACCTACTCTCTCTAGGGTTTTTCGGGGTGCTGAACACGAATCTGAAGTCCTTTTTTCGATAAAACGCTTCCTTCATGGTTATTTTCGCGTTTTTTCATCAAAATTGCTCAAAAATTAAACTCTGTTTAATCGCTTTCAAACCTACTCTCTAAGGGGTTTTTCGGGGTGCTGAACACGAATCTGAAGTCCTTTTTCGATAAAACGCTTCCTTCATGGTTATTTTCGCGTTTTTTCATCAAAATTGCTCAAAAATAAACTCTGTTTAATCGCTTTCAAACCTACTCTCTAAGGGGTTTTTCGGGGTGCTGAACACGAATCTGAAGTCCTTTTTCGATAAAACGCTTCCTTCATGGTTATTTTCGCGTTTTTTCATCAAAATTGCTCAAAAATAAACTCTGTTTAATCGCTTTCAAACCTACTCTCTAAGGGGTTTTTCGGGGTGCTGAACACGAATCTGAAGTCCTTTTTCGATAAAACGCTTCCTTCATGGTTATTTTCGCGCGTTTTTTCATCAAATTGCTCAAAAATAAACTCTGTTTAATCGCTTTCAAACCTACTCTCTAAGGGGTTTTTCGGGGTGCTGAACACGAATCTGAAGTCCTTTTTTCGATAAAACGCTTCCTTCATGGTTATTTTCGCGTTTTTTCATCAAAATTGCTCAAAAATAAACTCTGTTTAATCGCTTTCAAACCTACTCTCTAAGGGGTTTTTCGGGGTGCTGAACACGAATCTGAAGTCCTTTTTTCGATAAAACGCTTCCTTCATGGTTATTTTCGCGTTTTTTCATCAAAATTGCTCAAAAATAAACTCTGTTTAATCGCTTTCAAACCTACTCTCTAAGGGGTTTTTCGGGGTGCTGAACACGAATCTGAAGTCCTTTTTTCGATAAAACGCTTCCTTCATGGTTATTTTCGCGTTTTTTCATCAAAATTGCTCAAAAATAAACTCTGTTTAATCGCTTTCAAACCTACTCTCTAAGGGGTTTTTCGGGGTGCTGAACACGAATCTGAAGTCCTTTTATAAAACGCTTCCTTCATGGTTATTTTCGCGTTTTTTCATCAAAATTGCTCAAAAATAAACTCTGTTTAATCGCTTTCAAACCTACTCTCTAAGGGGTTTTTCGGGGTGCTGAACACGAATCTGAAGTCCTTTTTTCGATAAAACGCTTCCTTCATGGTTATTTTCGCGTTTTTTCATCAAAATTGCTCAAAAATAAACTCTGTTTAATCGCTTTCAAACCTACTCTCTAAGGGGTTTTTCGGGGTGCTGAACACGAATCTGAAGTCCTTTTTTCGATAAAACGCTTCCTTCATGGTTATTTTCGCGTTTTTTCATCAAAATTGCTCAAAAATAAACTCTGTTTAATCGCTTTCAAACCTACTCTCTAAGGGGTTTTTCGGGGTGCTGAACACGAATCTGAAGTCCTTTTTCGATAAAACGCTTCCTTCATGGTTATTTTCGCGTTTTTTCATCAAAATTGCTCAAAAATAAACTCTGTTTAATCGCTTTCAAACCTTCTAAGGGGTTTTTCGGGGTGCTGAACACGAATCTGAAGTCCTTTTTTCGATAAAACGCTTCCTTCATGGTTATTTTCGCGTTTTTTCATCAAAATTGCTCAAAAATAAACTCTGTTTAATCGCTTTCAAACCTACTCTCTAAGGGGTTTTTCGGGGTGCTGAACACGAATCTGAAGTCCTTTTTTCGATAAAACGCTTCCTTCATGGTTATTTTCGCGTTTTTTCATCAAAATTGCTCAAAAATAAACTCTGTTTAATCGCTTTCAAACCTACTCTCTAAGGGGTTTTTCGGGGTGCTGAACACGAATCTGAAGTCCTTTTTTCGATAAAACGCTTCCTTCATGGTTATTTTCGCGTTTTTTCATCAAAATTGCTCAAAAATAAACTCTGTTTAATCGCTTTCAAACCTACTCTCTAAGGGGTTTTTCGGGGTGCTGAACACGAATCTGAAGTCCTTTTTTCGATAAAACGCTTCCTTCATGGTTATTTTCGCGTTATTTAATCAAAATTGCTCAAAAATAAACTCTGTTCATCAAAATTGCTCAAAAATAAACTCTGTTTAATCGCTTTCAAACCTACTCTCTAAGGGGTTTTTCGGGGTGCTGAACACGAATCTGAAGTCCTTTTTTCGATAAAACGCTTCCTTCATGGTTATTTTCGCGTTTTTTCATCAAAATTGCTCAAAAATAAACTCTGTTTAATCGCTTTCAAACCTACTCTCTAAGGGGTTTTTCGGGGTGCTGAACACGAATCTGAAGTCCTTTTTTCGATAAAACGCTTCCTTCATGGTTATTTTCGCGTTTTTTCATCAAAATTGCTCAAAAATAAACTCTGTTTAATCGCTTTCAAACCTACTCTCTAAGGGGTTTTTCGGGGTGCTGAACACGAATCTGAAGTCCTTTTTTCGATAAAACGCTTCCTTCATGGTTATTTTCGCGTTTTTTCATCAAAATTGCTCAAAAATAAACTCTGTTTAATCGCTTTCAAACCTACTCTCTAAGGGGTTTTTCGGGGTGCTGAACACGATCTGAAGTCCTTTTTTCGATAAAACGCTTCCTTCATGGTTATTTTCGCGTTTTTTCATCAAAATTGCTCAAAAATAAACTCTGTTTAATCGCTTTCAAACCTACTCTCTAAGGGGTTTTTCGGGGTGCTGAACACGAATCTGAAGTCCTTTTTTCGATAAAACGCTTCCTTCATGGTTATTTTCGCGTTTTTTCATCAAAATTGCTCAAAAATAAACTCTGTTTAATCGCTTTCAAACCTACTCTCTAAGGGGTTTTTCGGGGTGCTGAACACGAATCTGAAGTCCTTTTTTCGATAAAACGCTTCCTTCATGGTTATTTTCGCGTTTTTTCATCAAAATTGCTCAAAAATAAACTCTGTTTAATCGCTTTCAAACCTACTCTCTAAGGGGTTTTTCGGGAACACGAATCTGAAGTCCGTTTTTTCGATAAAACGCTTCCTTCATGGTTATTTTCGCGTTTTTTCATCAAAATTGCTCAAAAATAAACTCTGTTTTATCGCTTTCAAACCTACTCTCTAAGGGGTTTTTCGGGGTGCTGAACACGAATCTGAAGTCCTTTTTTCGATAAAACGCTTCCTTCATGGTTATTTTCGCGTTTTTTCATCAAAATTGCTCAAAAATAAACTCTGTTTAATCGCTTTCAAACCTACTCTCTAAGGGGTTTTTCGGGGTGCTGAACACGAATCTGAAGTCCTTTTTTCGATAAAACGCTTCCTTCATGGTTATTTTCGCGTTTTTTCATCAAAATTGCTCAAAAATAAACTCTGTTTAATCGCTTTCAAACCTACTCTCTAAGGGGTTTTTCGGGGTGCTGAACACGAATCTGAAGTCCTTTTTTCGATAAAACGCTTCCTTCATGGTTATTTTCGCGTTTTTTCATCAAAATTGCTCAAAAATAAACTCTGTTTAATCGCTTTCAAACCTACTCTCTAAGGGGGTTTTTCGGGGTGCTGAACACGAATCTGAAGTCCTTTTTTCGATAAAACGCTTCCTTCATGGTTATTTTCGCGTTTTTTCATCAAAATTGCTCAAAAATAAACTCTGTTTAATCGCTTTCAAACCTACTCTCTAAGGGGTTTTTCGGGGTGCTGAACACGAATCTGAAGTCCTTTTTTCGATAAAACGCTTCCTTCATGGTTATTTTCGCGTTTTTTCATCAAAATTGCTCAAAAATAAACTCTGTTTAATCGCTTTCAAACCTACTCTCTAAGGGGTTTTTCGGGGTGCTGAACACGAATCTGAAGTCCTTTTTTCGATAAAACGCTTCCTTCATGGTTATTTTCGCGTTTTTTCATCAAAATTGCTCAAAAATAAACTCTGTTTAATCGCTTTCAAACCTACTCTCTAAGGGGTTTTTCGGGGTGCTGAACACGAATCTGAAGTCCTTTTTTCGATAAAACGCTTCCTTCATGGTTATTTTCGCGTTTTTTCATCAAAATTGCTCAAAAATAAACTCTGTTTAATCGCTTTCAAACCTACTCTCTAAGGGGTTTTTCGGGGTGCTGAACACGAATCTGAAGTCCTTTTTTCGATAAAACGCTTCCTTCATGGTTATTTTCGCGTTTTTTCATCAAAATTGCTCAAAAATAAACTCTGTTTAATCGCTTTCAAACCTACTCTCTAAGGGGTTTTTCGGGGTGCTGAACACGAATCTGAAGTCCTTTTTTCGATAAAACGCTTCCTTCATGGTTATTTTCGCGTTTTTTCATCAAAATTGCTCAAAAATAAACTCTGTTTAATCGCTTTCAAACCTACTCTCTAAGGGGTTTTTCGGGGTGCTGAACACGAATCTGAAGTCCTTTTTTCGATAAAACGCTTCCTTCATGGTTATTTTCGCGTTTTTTCATCAAAATTGCTCAAAAATAAACTCTGTTTAATCGCTTTCAAACCTACTCTCTAAGGGGTTTTTCGGGGTGCTGAACACGAATCTGAAGTCCTTTTTCGATAAAACGCTTCCTTCATGGTTATTTTCGCGTTTTTTCATCAAAATTGCTCAAAAATAAACTCTGTTTAATCGCTTTCAAACCTACTCTCTAAGGGGTTTTTCGGGGTGCTGAACACGAATCTGAAGTCCTTTTTTCGATAAAACGCTTCCTTCATGGTTATTTTCGCGTTTTTTCATCAAAATTGCTCAAAAATAAACTCTGTTTAATCGCTTTCAAACCTACTCTCTAAGGGGTTTTTCGGGGTGCTGAACACGAATCTGAAGTCCTTTTTTCGATAAAACGCTTCCTTCATGGTTATTTTCGCGTTTTTTCATCAAAATTGCTCAAAAATAAACTCTGTTTAATCGCTTTCAAACCTACTCTCTAAGGGGTTTTTCGGGGTGCTGAACACGAATCTGAAGTCCTTTTTTCGATAAAACGCTTCCTTCATGGTTATTTTCGCGTTTTTTCATCAAAATTGCTCAAAAATAAACTCTGTTTAATCGCTTTCAAACCTACTCTCTAAGGGGTTTTTCGGGGTGCTGAACACGAATCTGAAGTCCTTTTTTCGATAAAACGCTTCCTTCATGGTTATTTTCGCGTTTTTTCATCAAAATTGCTCAAAAATAAACTCTGTTTAATCGCTTTCAAACCTACTCTCTAAGGGGTTTTTCGGGATGCTGAACACGAAT
>JAVIWC010009249.1:0-12714 GCA_031894815.1 Creontiades dilutus | reverse complement strand
TATTTTTGAGCAATATTGATGAAAAAACGCGAAAATAACCATGAAGGAAGCGTTTTATCGAAAAAAAGGACTTCAGATTCGTGTTCAGCACCCCGAAAAACCCCTTAGAGAGTAGGTTTGAAAGCGATTAAACAGAGTTTATTTTTGAGCAATTTTGATGAAAAAACGCGAAAATAACCATGAAGGAAGCGTTTTATCGAAAAAAGGACTTCAGATTCGTGTTCAGCACCCCGAAAAACCCCTTAGAGAGTAGGTTTGAAAGCGATTAAACAGAGTTTATTTTTGAGCAATTTTGATGAAAAAACGCGAAAATAACCATGAAGGAAGCGTTTTATCGAAAAAAGGACTTCAGATTCGTGTTCAGCACCCCGAAAAACCCCTTAGAGAGTAGGTTTGAAAGCGATTAAACAGAGTTTATTTTTTGAGCAATTTTGATGAAAAAACGCGAAAATAACCATGAAGGAAGCGTTTTATCGAAAAAAGGACTTCAGATTCGTGTTCAGCACCCCGAAAAACCCCTTAGAGAGTAGGTTTGAAAGCGATTAAACAGAGTTTATTTTTGAGCAATTTTGATGAAAAAACGCGAAAATAACCATGAAGGAAGCGTTTTATCGAAAAAAGGACTTCAGATTCGTGTTCAGCACCCCGAAAAACCCCTTAGAGAGTAGGTTTGAAAGCGATTAAACAGAGTTTATTTTTGAGCAATTTTGATGAAAAAACGCGAAAATAACCATGAAGGAAGCGTTTTATCGAAAAAAGGACTTCAGATTCGTGTTCAGCACCCCGAAAAACCCCTTAGAGAGTAGGTTTGAAAGCGATTAAACAGAGTTTATTTTTGAGCAATTTTGATGAAAAAACGCGAAAATAACCATGAAGGAAGCGTTTTATCGAAAAAAGGACTTCAGATTCGTGTTCAGCACCCCGAAAAACCCCTTAGAGAGTAGGTTTGAAAGCGATTAAACAGAGTTTATTTTTGAGCAATTTTGATGAAAAAACGCGAAAATAACCATGAAGGAAGCGTTTTATCGAAAAAAGGACTTCAGATTCGTGTTCAGCACCCCGAAAAACCCCTTAGAGAGTAGGTTTGAAAGCGATTAAACAGAGTTTATTTTTGAGCAATTTTGATGAAAAAACGCGAAAATAACCATGAAGGAAGCGTTTTATCGAAAAAAGGACTTCAGATTCGTGTTCAGCACCCCGAAAAACCCCTTAGAGAGTAGGTTTGAAAGCGATTAAACAGAGTTTATTTTTGAGCAATTTTGATGAAAAAACGCGAAAATAACCATGAAGGAAGCGTTTTATCGAAAAAAGGACTTCAGATTCGTGTTCAGCACCCCGAAAAACCCCTTAGAGAGTAGGTTTGAAAGCGATTAAACAGAGTTTATTTTTGAGCAATTTTGATGAAAAAACGCGAAAATAACCATGAAGGAAGCGTTTTATCGAAAAAAGGACTTCAGATTCGTGTTCAGCACCCCGAAAAACCCCTTAGAGAGTAGGTTTGAAAGCGATTAAACAGAGTTTATTTTTGAGCAATTTTGATGAAAAAACGCGAAAATAACCATGAAGGAAGCGTTTTATCGAAAAAAGGACTTCAGATTCGTGTTCAGCACCCCGAAAAACCCCTTAGAGAGTAGGTTTGAAAGCGATTAAACAGAGTTTATTTTTGAGCAATTTTGATGAAAAAACGCGAAAATAACCATGAAGGAAGCGTTTTATCGAAAAAAGGACTTCAGATTCGTGTTCAGCACCCCGAAAAACCCCTTAGAGAGTAGGTTTGAAAGCGATTAAACAGAGTTTATTTTTGAGCAATTTTGATGAAAAAACGCGAAAATAACCATGAAGGAAGCGTTTTATCGAAAAAAGGACTTCAGATTCGTGTTCAGCACCCCGAAAAACCCCTTAGAGAGTAGGTTTGAAAGCGATTAAACAGAGTTTATTTTTGAGCAATTTTGATGAAAAAACGCGAAAATAACCATGAAGGAAGCGTTTTATCGAAAAAAGGACTTCAGATTCGTGTTCAGCACCCCGAAAAACCCCTTAGAGAGTAGGTTTGAAAGCGATTAAACAGAGTTTATTTTTGAGCAATTTTGATGAAAAAACGCGAAAATAACCATGAAGGAAGCGTTTTATCGAAAAAAGGACTTCAGATTCGTGTTCAGCACCCCGAAAAACCCCTTAGAGAGTAGGTTTGAAAGCGATTAAACAGAGTTTATTTTTGAGCAATTTTGATGAAAAAACGCGAAAATAACCATGAAGGAAGCGTTTTATCGAAAAAATGACTTCAGATTCGTGTTCAGCACCCCGAAAAACCCCTTAGAGAGTAGGTTTGAAAGCGATTAAACAGAGTTTATTTTTGAGCAATTTTGATGAAAAAACGCGAAAATAACCATGAAGGAAGCGTTTTATCGAAAAAAGGACTTCAGATTCGTGTTCAGCACCCCGAAAAACCCCTTAGAGAGTAGGTTTGAAAGCGATTAAACAGAGTTTATTTTTGAGCAATTTTGATGAAAAAACGCGAAAATAACCATGAAGGAAGCGTTTTATCGAAAAAAGGACTTCAGATTCGTGTTCAGCACCCCGAAAAACCCCTTAGAGAGTAGGTTTGAAAGCGATTAAACAGAGTTTATTTTTGAGCAATTTTGATGAAAAAACGCGAAAATAACCATGAAGGAAGCGTTTTATCGAAAAAAGGACTTCAGATTCGTGTTCAGCACCCCGAAAAACCCCTTAGAGAGTAGGTTTGAAAGCGATTAAACAGAGTTTATTTTTGAGCAATTTTGATGAAAAAACGCGAAAATAACCATGAAGGAAGCGTTTTATCGAAAAAAGGACTTCAGATTCGTGTTCAGCACCCCGAAAAACCCCTTAGAGAGTAGGTTTGAAAGCGATTAAACAGAGTTTATTTTTGAGCAATTTTGATGAAAAAACGCGAAAATAACCATGAAGGAAGCGTTTTATCGAAAAAAGGACTTCAGATTCGTGTTCAGCACCCCGAAAAACCCCTTAGAGAGTAGGTTTGAAAGCGATTAAACAGAGTTTATTTTTGAGCAATTTTGATGAAAAAACGCGAAAATAACCATGAAGGAAGCGTTTTATCGAAAAAAGGACTTCAGATTCGTGTTCAGCACCCCGAAAAACCCCTTAGAGAGTAGGTTTGAAAGCGATTAAACAGAGTTTATTTTTGAGCAATTTTGATGAAAAAACGCGAAAATAACCATGAAGGAAGCGTTTTATCGAAAAAAGGACTTCAGATTCGTGTTCAGCACCCCGAAAAACCCCTTAGAGAGTAGGTTTGAAAGCGATTAAACAGAGTTTATTTTTGAGCAATTTTGATGAAAAAACGCGAAAATAACCATGAAGGAAGCGTTTTATCGAAAAAAGGACTTCAGATTCGTGTTCAGCACCCCGAAAAACCCCTTAGAGAGTAGGTTTGAAAGCGATTAAACAGAGTTTATTTTTGAGCAATTTTGATGAAAAAACGCGAAAATAACCATGAAGGAAGCGTTTTATCGAAAAAAGGACTTCAGATTCGTGTTCAGCACCCCGAAAAACCCCTTAGAGAGTAGGTTTGAAAGCGATTAAACAGAGTTTATTTTTGAGCAATTTTGATGAAAAAACGCGAAAATAACCATGAAGGAAGCGTTTTATCGAAAAAAGGACTTCAGATTCGTGTTCAGCACCCCGAAAAACCCCTTAGAGAGTAGGTTTGAAAGCGATTAAACAGAGTTTATTTTTGAGCAATTTTGATGAAAAAACGCGAAAATAACCATGAAGGAAGCGTTTTATCGAAAAAAGGACTTCAGATTCGTGTTCAGCACCCCGAAAAACCCCTTAGAGAGTAGGTTTGAAAGCGATTAAACAGAGTTTATTTTTGAGCAATTTTGATGAAAAAACGCGAAAATAACCATGAAGGAAGCGTTTTATCGAAAAAAGGACTTCAGATTCGTGTTCAGCACCCCGAAAAACCCCTTAGAGAGTAGGTTTGAAAGCGATTAAACAGAGTTTATTTTTGAGCAATTTTGATGAAAAAACGCGAAAATAACCATGAAGGAAGCGTTTTATCGAAAAAAGGACTTCAGATTCGTGTTCAGCACCCCGAAAAACCCCTTAGAGAGTAGGTTTGAAAGCGATTAAACAGAGTTTATTTTTGAGCAATTTTGATGAAAAAACGCGAAAATAACCATGAAGGAAGCGTTTTATCGAAAAAAGGACTTCAGATTCGTGTTCAGCACCCCGAAAAACCCCTTAGAGAGTAGGTTTGAAAGCGATTAAACAGAGTTAGCGATTAAACAAAGTTTATTTTTGAGCAATTTTGATGAAAAAACGCGAAAATAACCATGAAGGAAGCGTTTTATCGAAAAAAGGACTTCAGATTCGTGTTCAGCACCCCGAAAAACCCCTTAGAGAGTAGGTTTGAAAGCGATTAAACAGAGTTTATTTTTGAGCAATTTTGATGAAAAAACGCGAAAATAACCATGAAGGAAGCGTTTTATCGAAAAAAGGACTTCAGATTCGTGTTCAGCACCCCGAAAAACCCCTTAGAGAGTAGGTTTGAAAGCGATTAAACAGAGTTTATTTTTGAGCAATTTTGATGAAAAAACGCGAAAATAACCATGAAGGAAGCGTTTTATCGAAAAAAGGACTTCAGATTCGTGTTCAGCACCCCGAAAAACCCCTTAGAGAGTAGGTTTGAAAGCGATTAAACAGAGTTTATTTTTGAGCAATTTTGATGAAAAAACGCGAAAATAACCATGAAGGAAGCGTTTTATCGAAAAAAGGACTTCAGATTCGTGTTCAGCACCCCGAAAAACCCCTTAGAGAGTAGGTTTGAAAGCGATTAAACAGAGTTTATTTTTGAGCAATTTTGATGAAAAAACGCGAAAATAACCATGAAGGAAGCGTTTTATCGAAAAAAGGACTTCAGATTCGTGTTCAGCACCCCGAAAAACCCCTTAGAGAGTAGGTTTGAAAGCGATTAAACAGAGTTTATTTTTGAGCAATTTTGATGAAAAAACGCGAAAATAACCATGAAGGAAGCGTTTTATCGAAAAAAGGACTTCAGATTCGTGTTCAGCACCCCGAAAAACCCCTTAGAGAGTAGGTTTGAAAGCGATTAAACAGAGTTTATTTTTGAGCAATCTTGATGAAAAAACGCGAAAATAACCATGAAGGAAGCGTTTTATCGAAAAAATGACTTCAGATTCGTGTTCAGCACCCCGAAAAACCCCTTAGAGAGTAGGTTTGAAAGCGATTAAACAAAGTTTATTTTTGACCCCGAAAAACCCCTTAGAGAGTAGGTTTGAAAGCGATTAAACAGAGTTTATTTTTGAGCAATTTTGATGAAAAAACGCGAAAATAACCATGAAGGAAGCGTTTTATCGAAAAAAGGACTTCAGATTCGTGTTCAGCACCCCGAAAAACCCCTTAGAGAGTAGGTTTGAAAGCGATTAAACAGAGTTTATTTTTGAGCAATTTTGATGAAAAAACGCGAAAATAACCATGAAGGAAGCGTTTTATCGAAAAAAGGACTTCAGATTCGTGTTCAGCACCCCGAAAAACCCCTTAGAGAGTAGGTTTGAAAGCGATTAAACAGAGTTTATTTTTGAGCAATTTTGATGAAAAAACGCGAAAATAACCATGAAGGAAGCGTTTTATCGAAAAAAGGACTTCAGATTCGTGTTCAGCACCCCGAAAAACCCCTTAGAGAGTAGGTTTGAAAGCGATTAAACAGAGTTTATTTTTGAGCAATTTTGATGAAAAAACGCGAAAATAACCATGAAGGAAGCGTTTTATCGAAAAAAGGACTTCAGATTCGTGTTCAGCACCCCGAAAAACCCCTTAGAGAGTAGGTTTGAAAGCGATTAAACAGAGTTTATTTTTGAGCAATTTTGATGAAAAAACGCGAAAATAACCATGAAGGAAGCGTTTTATCGAAAAAAGGACTTCAGATTCGTGTTCAGCACCCCGAAAAACCCCTTAGAGAGTAGGTTTGAAAGCGATTAAACAGAGTTTATTTTTGAGCAATTTTGATGAAAAAACGCGAAAATAACCATGAAGGAAGCGTTTTATCGAAAAAAGGACTTCAGATTCGTGTTCAGCACCCCGAAAAACCCCTTAGAGAGTAGGTTTGAAAGCGATTAAACAGAGTTTATTTTTGAGCAATTTTGATGAAAAAACGCGAAAATAACCATGAAGGAAGCGTTTTATCGAAAAAATGACTTCAGATTCGTGTTCAGCACCCCGAAAAACCCCTTAGAGAGTAGGTTTGAAAGCGATTAAACAGAGTTTATTTTTGAGCAATTTTGATGAAAAAACGCGAAAATAACCATGAAGGAAGCGTTTTATCGAAAAAAGGACTTCAGATTCGTGTTCAGCACCCCGAAAAACCCCTTAGAGAGTAGGTTTGAAAGCGATTAAACAGAGTTTATTTTTGAGCAATTTTGATGAAAAAACGCGAAAATAACCATGAAGGAAGCGTTTTATCGAAAAAAGGACTTCAGATTCGTGTTCAGCACCCCGAAAAACCCCTTAGAGAGTAGGTTTGAAAGCGATTAAACAGAGTTTATTTTTGAGCAATTTTGATGAAAAAACGCGAAAATAACCATGAAGGAAGCGTTTTATCGAAAAAATGACTTCAGATTCGTGTTCAGCACCCCGAAAAACCCCTTAGAGAGTAGGTTTGAAAGCGATTAAACAGAGTTTATTTTTGAGCAATTTTGATGAAAAAACGCGAAAATAACCATGAAGGAAGCGTTTTATCGAAAAAAGGACTTCAGATTCGTGTTCAGCACCCCGAAAAACCCCTTAGAGAGTAGGTTTGAAAGCGATTAAACAGAGTTTATTTTTGAGCAATTTTGATGAAAAAACGCGAAAATAACCATGAAGGAAGCGTTTTATCGAAAAAAGGACTTCAGATTCGTGTTCAGCACCCCGAAAAACCCCTTAGAGAGTAGGTTTGAAAGCGATTAAACAGAGTTTATTTTTGAGCAATTTTGATGAAAAAACGCGAAAATAACCATGAAGGAAGCGTTTTATCGAAAAAAGGACTTCAGATTCGTGTTCAGCACCCCGAAAAACCCCTTAGAGAGTAGGTTTGAAAGCGATTAAACAGAGTTTATTTTTGAGCAATTTTGATGAAAAAACGCGAAAATAACCATGAAGGAAGCGTTTTATCGAAAAAAGGACTTCAGATTCGTGTTCAGCACCCCGAAAAACCCCTTAGAGAGTAGGTTTGAAAGCGATTAAACAGAGTTTATTTTTGAGCAATTTTGATGAAAAAACGCGAAAATAACCATGAAGGAAGCGTTTTATCGAAAAAAGGACTTCAGATTCGTGTTCAGCACCCCGAAAAACCCCTTAGAGAGTAGGTTTGAAAGCGATTAAACAGAGTTTATTTTTGAGCAATTTTGATGAAAAAACGCGAAAATAACCATGAAGGAAGCGTTTTATCGAAAAAAGGACTTCAGATTCGTGTTCAGCACCCCGAAAAACCCCTTAGAGAGTAGGTTTGAAAGCGATTAAACAGAGTTTATTTTTGAGCAATTTTGATGAAAAAACGCGAAAATAACCATGAAGGAAGCGTTTTATCGAAAAAAGGACTTCAGATTCGTGTTCAGCACCCCGAAAAACCCCTTAGAGAGTAGGTTTGAAAGCGATTAAACAGAGTTTATTTTTGAGCAATTTTGATGAAAAAACGCGAAAATAACCATGAAGGAAGCGTTTTATCGAAAAAAGGACTTCAGATTCGTGTTCAGCACCCCGAAAAACCCCTTAGAGAGTAGGTTTGAAAGCGATTAAACAGAGTTTATTTTTGAGCAATTTTGATGAAAAAACGCGAAAATAACCATGAAGGAAGCGTTTTATCGAAAAAAGGACTTCAGATTCGTGTTCAGCACCCCGAAAAACCCCTTAGAGAGTAGGTTTGAAAGCGATTAAACAGAGTTTATTTTTGAGCAATTTTGATGAAAAAACGCGAAAATAACCATGAAGGAAGCGTTTTATCGAAAAAAGGACTTCAGATTCGTGTTCAGCACCCCGAAAAACCCCTTAGAGAGTAGGTTTGAAAGCGATTAAACAGAGTTTATTTTTGAGCAATTTTGATGAAAAAACGCGAAAATAACCATGAAGGAAGCGTTTTATCGAAAAAAGGACTTCAGATTCGTGTTCAGCACCCCGAAAAACCCCTTAGAGAGTAGGTTTGAAAGCGATTAAACAGAGTTTATTTTTGAGCAATTTTGATGAAAAAACGCGAAAATAACCATGAAGGAAGCGTTTTATCGAAAAAGGACTTCAGATTCGTGTTCAGCACCCCGAAAAACCCCTTAGAGAGTAGGTTTGAAAGCGATTAAACAGAGTTTATTTTTGAGCAATTTTGATGAAAAAACGCGAAAATAACCATGAAGGAAGCGTTTTATCGAAAAAAGGACTTCAGATTCGTGTTCAGCACCCCGAAAAACCCCTTAGAGAGTAGGTTTGAAAGCGATTAAACAGAGTTTATTTTTGAGCAATTTTGATGAAAAAACGCGAAAATAACCATGAAGGAAGCGTTTTATCGAAAAAAGGACTTCAGATTCGTGTTCAGCACCCCGAAAAACCCCTTAGAGAGTAGGTTTGAAAGCGATTAAACAGAGTTTATTTTTGAGCAATTTTGATGAAAAAACGCGAAAATAACCATGAAGGAAGCGTTTTATCGAAAAAAGGACTTCAGATTCGTGTTCAGCACCCCGAAAAACCCCTTAGAGAGTAGGTTTGAAAGCGATTAAACAGAGTTTATTTTTGAGCAATTTTGATGAAAAAACGCGAAAATAACCATGAAGGAAGCGTTTTATCGAAAAAAGGACTTCAGATTCGTGTTCAGCACCCCGAAAAACCCCTTAGAGAGTAGGTTTGAAAGCGATTAAACAGAGTTTATTTTTGAGCAATTTTGATGAAAAAACGCGAAAATAACCATGAAGGAAGCGTTTTATCGAAAAAAGGACTTCAGATTCGTGTTCAGCACCCCGAAAAACCCCTTAGAGAGTAGGTTTGAAAGCGATTAAACAGAGTTTATTTTTGAGCAATTTTGATGAAAAAACGCGAAAATAACCATGAAGGAAGCGTTTTATCGAAAAAAGGACTTCAGATTCGTGTTCAGCACCCCGAAAAACCCCTTAGAGAGTAGGTTTGAAAGCGATTAAACAGAGTTTATTTTTGAGCAATTTTGATGAAAAAACGCGAAAATAACCATGAAGGAAGCGTTTTATCGAAAAAAGGACTTCAGATTCGTGTTCAGCACCCCGAAAAACCCCTAGAGAGTAGGTTTGAAAGCGATTAAACAGAGTTTATTTTTGAGCAATTTTGATGAAAAAACGCGAAAATAACCATGAAGGAAGCGTTTTATCGAAAAAAGGACTTCAGATTCGTGTTCAGCACCCCGAAAAACCCCTTAGAGAGTAGGTTTGAAAGCGATTAAACAGAGTTTATTTTTGAGCAATTTTGATGAAAAAACGCGAAAATAACCATGAAGGAAGCGTTTTATCGAAAAAAGGACTTCAGATTCGTGTTCAGCACCCCGAAAAACCCCTTAGAGAGTAGGTTTGAAAGCGATTAAACAGAGTTTATTTTTGAGCAATTTTGATGAAAAAACGCGAAAATAACCATGAAGGAAGCGTTTTATCGAAAAAATGACTTCAGATTCGTGTTCAGCACCCCGAAAAACCCCTTAGAGAGTAGGTTTGAAAGCGATTAAACAGAGTTAATTTTTGAGCAATTTTGATGAAAAAACGCGAAAATAACCATGAAGGAAGCGTTTTATCGAAAAAAGGACTTCAGATTCGTGTTCAGCACCCCGAAAAACCCCTTAGAGAGTAGGTTTGAAAGCGATTAAACAGAGTTTATTTTTGAGCAATTTTGATGAAAAAACGCGAAAATAACCATGAAGGAAGCGTTTTATCGAAAAAAGGACTTCAGATTCGTGTTCAGCACCCCGAAAAACCCCTTAGAGAGTAGGTTTGAAAGCGATTAAACAGAGTTTATTTTTGAGCAATTTTGATGAAAAAACGCGAAAATAACCATGAAGGAAGCGTTTTATCGAAAAAAGGACTTCAGATTCGTGTTCAGCACCCCGAAAAACCCCTTAGAGAGTAGGTTTGAAAGCGATTAAACAGAGTTTATTTTTGAGCAATTTTGATGAAAAAACGCGAAAATAACCATGAAGGAAGCGTTTTATCGAAAAAAGGACTTCAGATTCGTGTTCAGCACCCCGAAAAACCCCTTAGAGAGTAGGTTTGAAAGCGATTAAACAGAGTTTATTTTTGAGCAATTTTGATGAAAAAACGCGAAAATAACCATGAAGGAAGCGTTTTATCGAAAAAAGGACTTCAGATTCGTGTTCAGCACCCCGAAAAACCCCTTAGAGAGTAGGTTTGAAAGCGATTAAACAGAGTTTATTTTTGAGCAATTTTGATGAAAAAACGCGAAAATAACCATGAAGGAAGCGTTTTATCGAAAAAAGGACTTCAGATTCGTGTTCAGCACCCCGAAAAACCCCTTAGAGAGTAGGTTTGAAAGCGATTAAACAGAGTTTATTTTTGAGCAATTTTGATGAAAAAACGCGAAAATAACCATGAAGGAAGCGTTTTATCGAAAAAAGGACTTCAGATTCGTGTTCAGCACCCCGAAAAACCCCTTAGAGAGTAGGTTTGAAAGCGATTAAACAGAGTTTATTTTTGAGCAATTTTGATGAAAAAACGCGAAAATAACCATGAAGGAAGCGTTTTATCGAAAAAAGGACTTCAGATTCGTGTTCAGCACCCCGAAAAACCCCTTAGAGAGTAGGTTTGAAAGCGATTAAACAGAGTTTATTTTTGAGCAATTTTGATGAAAAAACGCGAAAATAACCATGAAGGAAGCGTTTTATCGAAAAAAGGACTTCAGATTCGTGTTCAGCACCCCGAAAAACCCCTTAGAGAGTAGGTTTGAAAGCGATTAAACAGAGTTTATTTTTGAGCAATTTTGATGAAAAAACGCGAAAATAACCATGAAGGAAGCGTTTTATCGAAAAAAGGACTTCAGATTCGTGTTCAGCACCCCGAAAAACCCCTTAGAGAGTAGGTTTGAAAGCGATTAAACAGAGTTTATTTTTGAGCAATTTTGATGAAAAAACGCGAAAATAACCATGAAGGAAGCGTTTTATCGAAAAAAGGACTTCAGATTCGTGTTCAGCACCCCGAAAAACCCCTTAGAGAGTAGGTTTGAAAGCGATTAAACAGAGTTTATTTTTGAGCAATTTTGATGAAAAAACGCGAAAATAACCATGAAGGAAGCGTTTTATCGAAAAAAGGACTTCAGATTCGTGTTCAGCACCCCGAAAAACCCCTTAGAGAGTAGGTTTGAAAGCGATTAAACAGAGTTAATTTTTGAGCAATTTTGATGAAAAAACGCGAAAATAACCATGAAGGAAGCGTTTTATCGAAAAAAGGACTTCAGATTCGTGTTCAGCACCCCGAAAAACCCCTTAGAGAGTAGGTTTGAAAGCGATTAAACAGAGTTTATTTTTGAGCAATTTTGATGAAAAAACGCGAAAATAACCATGAAGGAAGCGTTTTATCGAAAAAAGGACTTCAGATTCGTGTTCAGCACCCCGAAAAACCCCTTAGAGAGTAGGTTTGAAAGCGATTAAACAGAGTTTATTTTTGAGCAATTTTGATGAAAAAACGCGAAAATAACCATGAAGGAAGCGTTTTATCGAAAAAATGACTTCAGATTCGTGTTCAGCACCCCGAAAAACCCCTTAGAGAGTAGGTTTGAAAGCGATTAAACAGAGTTTATTTTTGAGCAATTTTGATGAAAAAACGCGAAAATAACCATGAAGGAAGCGTTTTATCGAAAAAAGGACTTCAGATTCGTGTTCAGCACCCCGAAAAACCCCTTAGAGAGTAGGTTTGAAAGCGATTAAACAGAGTTTATTTTTGAGCAATTTTGATGAAAAAACGCGAAAATAACCATGAAGGAAGCGTTTTATCGAAAAAAGGACTTCAGATTCGTGTTCAGCACCCCGAAAAACCCCTTAGAGAGTAGGTTTGAAAGCGATTAAACAGAGTTTATTTTTGAGCAATTTTGATGAAAAAACGCGAAAATAACCATGAAGGAAGCGTTTTATCGAAAAAAGGACTTCAGATTCGTGTTCAGCACCCCGAAAAACCCCTTAGAGAGTAGGTTTGAAAGCGATTAAACAGAGTTTATTTTTGAGCAATTTTGATGAAAAAACGCGAAAATAACCATGAAGGAAGCGTTTTATCGAAAAAAGGACTTCAGATTCGTGTTCAGCACCCCGAAAAACCCCTTAGAGAGTAGGTTTGAAAGCGATTAAACAGAGTTTATTTTTGAGCAATTTTGATGAAAAAACGCGAAAATAACCATGAAGGAAGCGTTTTATCGAAAAAAGGACTTCAGATTCGTGTTCAGCACCCCGAAAAACCCCTTAGAGAGTAGGTTTGAAAGCGATTAAACAGAGTTTATTTTTGAGCAATTTTGATGAAAAAACGCGAAAATAACCATGAAGGAAGCGTTTTATCGAAAAAATGACTTCAGATTCGTGTTCAGCACCCCGAAAAACCCCTTAGAGAGTAGGTTTGAAAGCGATTAAACAGAGTTTATTTTTGAGCAATTTTGATGAAAAAACGCGAAAATAACCATGAAGGAAGCGTTTTATCGAAAAAATGACTTCAGATTCGT
>JAVIWC010009248.1:0-12764 GCA_031894815.1 Creontiades dilutus | reverse complement strand
AAACAGAGTTTATTTTTGAGCAATTTTGATGAAAAAACGCGAAAATAACCATGAAGGAAGCGTTTCATCGAAAAACGGACTTCAGATTCGTGATCAGCACCCCGAAAAACCCCTTAGAGAGTAGGTTTGAAAGCGATTAAACAGAGTTAATTTTTGAGCAATTTTGATGAAAAAACGCGAAAATAACCATGAAGGAAGCGTTTTATCGAAAAAAGGACTTCAGATTCGTGATCAGCACCCCGAAAAACCCCTTAGAGAGTAGTATGAAAGCGATTAAACAGAGTTTATTTTTGAGCAATTTTGATGAAAAAACGCGAAAATAACCATGAAGGAAGCGTTTTATCGAAAAAAGGACTTCAGATTCGTGTTCAGCACCCCGAAAACCCCTTAGAGAGTAGGTTTGAAAGCGATTAAACAGAGTTTATTTTTGAGCAATTTTGATGAAAAAACGCGAAAATAACCATGAAGGAAGCGTTTTATCGAAAAAAGGACTTCAGATTCGTGTTCAGCACCCCGAAAAACCCCTTAGAGAGTAGGTTTGAAAGCGATTAAACAGAGTTTATTTTTGAGCAATTTTGATGAAAAAACGCGAAAATAACCATGAAGGAAGCGTTTTATCGAAAAAAGGACTTCAGATTCGTGTTCAGCACCCCGAAAAACCCCTTAGAGAGTAGGTTTGAAAGCGATTAAACAGAGTTTATTTTTGAGCAATTTTGATGAAAAAACGCGAAAATAACCATGAAGGAAGCGTTTTATCGAAAAAAGGACTTCAGATTCGTGTTCAGCACCCCGAAAAACCCCTTAGAGAGTAGGTTTGAAAGCGATTAAACAGAGTTTATTTTTGAGCAATTTTGATGAAAAAACGCGAAAATAACCATGAAGGAAGCGTTTTATCGAAAAAAGGACTTCAGATTCGTGTTCAGCACCCCGAAAAACCCCTTAGAGAGTAGGTTTGAAAGCGATTAAACAGAGTTTATTTTTGAGCAATTTTGATGAAAAAACGCGAAAATAACCATGAAGGAAGCGTTTTATCGAAAAAAGGACTTCAGATTCGTGTTCAGCACCCCGAAAAACCCCTTAGAGAGTAGGTTTGAAAGCGATTAAACAGAGTTTATTTTTGAGCAATTTTGATGAAAAAACGCGAAAATAACCATGAAGGAAGCGTTTTATCGAAAAAAGGACTTCAGATTCGTGTTCAGCACCCCGAAAAACCCCTTAGAGAGTAGGTTTGAAAGCGATTAAACAGAGTTTATTTTTGAGCAATTTTGATGAAAAAACGCGAAAATAACCATGAAGGAAGCGTTTTATCGAAAAAAGGACTTCAGATTCGTGTTCAGCACCCCGAAAAACCCCTTAGAGAGTAGGTTTGAAAGCGATTAAACAGAGTTTATTTTTGAGCAATTTTGATGAAAAAACGCGAAAATAACCATGAAGGAAGCGTTTTATCGAAAAAAGGACTTCAGATTCGTGTTCAGCACCCCGAAAACCCCTTAGAGAGTAGGTTTGAAAGCGATTAAACAGAGTTTATTTTTGAGCAATTTTGATGAAAAAACGCGAAAATAACCATGAAGGAAGCGTTTTATCGAAAAAAGGACTTCAGATTCGTGTTCAGCACCCCGAAAAACCCCTTAGAGAGTAGGTTTGAAAGCGATTAAACAGAGTTTATTTTTGAGCAATTTTGATGAAAAAACGCGAAAATAACCATGAAGGAAGCGTTTTATCGAAAAAAGGACTTCAGATTCGTGTTCAGCACCCCGAAAAACCCCTTAGAGAGTAGGTTTGAAAGCGATTAAACAGAGTTTATTTTTGAGCAATTTTGATGAAAAAACGCGAAAATAACCATGAAGGAAGCGTTTTATCGAAAAAAGGACTTCAGATTCGTGTTCAGCACCCCGAAAAACCCCTTAGAGAGTAGGTTTGAAAGCGATTAAACAGAGTTTATTTTAGCAATTTTGATGAAAAAACGCGAAAATAACCATGAAGGAAGCGTTTTATCGAAAAAAGGACTTCAGATTCGTGTTCAGCACCCCGAAAAACCCCTTAGAGAGTAGGTTTGAAAGCGATTAAACAGAGTTTATTTTTGAGCAATTTTGATGAAAAAACGCGAAAATAACCATGAAGGAAGCGTTTTATCGAAAAAAGGACTTCAGATTCGTGTTCAGCACCCCGAAAAACCCCTTAGAGAGTAGGTTTGAAAGCGATTAAACAGAGTTTATTTTTGAGCAATTTTGATGAAAAAACGCGAAAATAACCATGAAGGAAGCGTTTTATCGAAAAAAGGACTTCAGATTCGTGTTCAGCACCCCGAAAAACCCCTTAGAGAGTAGGTTTGAAAGCGATTAAACAGAGTTTATTTTTGAGCAATTTTGATGAAAAAACGCGAAAATAACCATGAAGGAAGCGTTTTATCGAAAAAAGGACTTCAGATTCGTGTTCAGCACCCCGAAAAACCCCTTAGAGAGTAGGTTTGAAAGCGATTAAACAGAGTTTATTTTTGAGCAATTTTGATGAAAAAACGCGAAAATAACCATGAAGGAAGCGTTTTATCGAAAAAAGGACTTCAGATTCGTGTTCAGCACCCCGAAAAACCCCTTAGAGAGTAGGTTTGAAAGCGATTAAACAGAGTTTATTTTTGAGCAATTTTGATGAAAAAACGCGAAAATAACCATGAAGGAAGCGTTTTATCGAAAAAAGGACTTCAGATTCGTGTTCAGCACCCCGAAAACCCCTTAGAGAGTAGGTTTGAAAGCGATTAAACAGAGTTTATTTTTGAGCAATTTTGATGAAAAAACGCGAAAATAACCATGAAGGAAGCGTTTTATCGAAAAAAGGACTTCAGATTCGTGTTCAGCACCCCGAAAAACCCCTTAGAGAGTAGGTTTGAAAGCGATTAAACAGAGTTTATTTTTGAGCAATTTTGATGAAAAAACGCGAAAATAACCATGAAGGAAGCGTTTTATCGAAAAAAGGACTTCAGATTCGTGTTCAGCACCCCGAAAAACCCCTTAGAGAGTAGGTTTGAAAGCGATTAAACAGAGTTTATTTTTGAGCAATTTTGATGAAAAAACGCGAAAATAACCATGAAGGAAGCGTTTTATCGAAAAAAGGACTTCAGATTCGTGTTCAGCACCCCGAAAAACCCCTTAGAGAGTAGGTTTGAAAGCGATTAAACAGAGTTTATTTTTGAGCAATTTTGATGAAAAAACGCGAAAATAACCATGAAGGAAGCGTTTTATCGAAAAAAGGACTTCAGATTCGTGTTCAGCACCCCGAAAAACCCCTTAGAGAGTAGGTTTGAAAGCGATTAAACAGAGTTTATTTTTGAGCAATTTTGATGAAAAAACGCGAAAATAACCATGAAGGAAGCGTTTTATCGAAAAAAGGACTTCAGATTCGTGTTCAGCACCCCGAAAAACCCCTTAGAGAGTAGGTTTGAAAGCGATTAAACAGAGTTTATTTTTGAGCAATTTTGATGAAAAAACGCGAAAATAACCATGAAGGAAGCGTTTTATCGAAAAAAGGACTTCAGATTCGTGTTCAGCACCCCGAAAAACCCCTTAGAGAGTAGGTTTGAAAGCGATTAAACAGAGTTTATTTTTGAGCAATTTTGATGAAAAAACGCGAAAATAACC
Organism: Creontiades dilutus; assembly: GCA_031894815.1. Lineage (NCBI taxonomy): Eukaryota > Metazoa > Arthropoda > Insecta > Hemiptera > Miridae > Creontiades > Creontiades dilutus. Next base: position 9,132 of record JAVIWC010009248.1, on the reverse strand, counting down.
ATGAAGGAAGCGTTTTATCGAAAAAAGGACTTCAGATTCGTGTTCAGCACCCCGAAAAACCCCTTAGAGAGTAGGTTTGAAAGCGATTAAACAGAGTTTATTTTTGAGCAATTTTGATGAAAAAACGCGAAAATAACCATGAAGGAAGCGTTTTATCGAAAAAAGGACTTCAGATTCGTGTTCAGCACCCCGAAAAACCCCTTAGAGAGTAGGTTTGAAAGCGATTAAACAGAGTTTATTTTTGAGCAATTTTGATGAAAAAACGCGAAAATAACCATGAAGGAAGCGTTTTATCGAAAAAAGGACTTCAGATTCGTGTTCAGCACCCCGAAAAACCCCTTAGAGAGTAGGTTTGAAAGCGATTAAACAGAGTTTATTTTTGAGCAATTTTGATGAAAAAACGCGAAAATAACCATGAAGGAAGCGTTTTATCGAAAAAAGGACTTCAGATTCGTGTTCAGCACCCCGAAAAACCCCTTAGAGAGTAGGTTTGAAAGCGATTAAACAGAGTTTATTTTTGAGCAATTTTGATGAAAAAACGCGAAAATAACCATGAAGGAAGCGTTTTATCGAAAAAAGGACTTCAGATTCGTGTTCAGCACCCCGAAAAACCCCTTAGAGAGTAGGTTTGAAAGCGATTAAACAGAGTTTATTTTTGAGCAATTTTGATGAAAAAACGCGAAAATAACCATGAAGGAAGCGTTTTATCGAAAAAAGGACTTCAGATTCGTGTTCAGCACCCCGAAAACCCCTTAGAGAGTAGGTTTGAAAGCGATTAAACAGAGTTTATTTTTGAGCAATTTTGATGAAAAAACGCGAAAATAACCATGAAGGAAGCGTTTTATCGAAAAAAGGACTTCAGATTCGTGTTCAGCACCCCGAAAAACCCCTTAGAGAGTAGGTTTGAAAGCGATTAAACAGAGTTTATTTTTGAGCAATTTTGATGAAAAAACGCGAAAATAACCATGAAGGAAGCGTTTTATCGAAAAAAGGACTTCAGATTCGTGTTCAGCACCCCGAAAAACCCCTTAGAGAGTAGGTTTGAAAGCGATTAAACAGAGTTTATTTTTGAGCAATTTTGATGAAAAAACGCGAAAATAACCATGAAGGAAGCGTTTTATCGAAAAAAGGACTTCAGATTCGTGTTCAGCACCCCGAAAAACCCCTTAGAGAGTAGGTTTGAAAGCGATTAAACAGAGTTTATTTTTGAGCAATTTTGATGAAAAAACGCGAAAATAACCATGAAGGAAGCGTTTTATCGAAAAAAGGACTTCAGATTCGTGTTCAGCACCCCGAAAAACCCCTTAGAGAGTAGGTTTGAAAGCGATTAAACAGAGTTTATTTTTGAGCAATTTTGATGAAAAAACGCGAAAATAACCATGAAGGAAGCGTTTTATCGAAAAAAGGACTTCAGATTCGTGTTCAGCACCCCGAAAAACCCCTTAGAGAGTAGGTTTGAAAGCGATTAAACAGAGTTTATTTTTGAGCAATTTTGATGAAAAAACGCGAAAATAACCATGAAGGAAGCGTTTTATCGAAAAAAGGACTTCAGATTCGTGTTCAGCACCCCGAAAAACCCCTTAGAGAGTAGGTTTGAAAGCGATTAAACAGAGTTTATTTTTGAGCAATTTTGATGAAAAAACGCGAAAATAACCATGAAGGAAGCGTTTTATCGAAAAAAGGACTTCAGATTCGTGTTCAGCACCCCGAAAAACCCCTTAGAGAGTAGGTTTGAAAGCGATTAAACAGAGTTTATTTTTGAGCAATTTTGATGAAAAAACGCGAAAATAACCATGAAGGAAGCGTTTTATCGAAAAAAGGACTTCAGATTCGTGTTCAGCACCCCGAAAAACCCCTTAGAGAGTAGGTTTGAAAGCGATTAAACAGAGTTTATTTTTGAGCAATTTTGATGAAAAAACGCGAAAATAACCATGAAGGAAGCGTTTTATCGAAAAAAGGACTTCAGATTCGTGTTCAGCACCCCGAAAAACCCCTTAGAGAGTAGGTTTGAAAGCGATTAAACAGAGTTTATTTTTGAGCAATTTTGATGAAAAAACGCGAAAATAACCATGAAGGAAGCGTTTTATCGAAAAAAGGACTTCAGATTCGTGTTCAGCACCCCGAAAAACCCCTTAGAGAGTAGGTTTGAAAGCGATTAAACAGAGTTTATTTTTGAGCAATTTTGATGAAAAAACGCGAAAATAACCATGAAGGAAGCGTTTTATCGAAAAAAGGACTTCAGATTCGTGTTCAGCACCCCGAAAAACCCCTTAGAGAGTAGGTTTGAAAGCGATTAAACAGAGTTTATTTTTGAGCAATTTTGATGAAAAAACGCGAAAATAACCATGAAGGAAGCGTTTTATCGAAAAAAGGACTTCAGATTCGTGTTCAGCACCCCGAAAAACCCCTTAGAGAGTAGGTTTGAAAGCGATTAAACAGAGTTTATTTTTGAGCAATTTTGATGAAAAAACGCGAAAATAACCATGAAGGAAGCGTTTTATCGAAAAAAGGACTTCAGATTCGTGTTCAGCACCCCGAAAAACCCCTTAGAGAGTAGGTTTGAAAGCGATTAAACAGAGTTTATTTTTGAGCAATTTTGATGAAAAAACGCGAAAATAACCATGAAGGAAGCGTTTTATCGAAAAAAGGACTTCAGATTCGTGTTCAGCACCCCGAAAAACCCCTTAGAGAGTAGGTTTGAAAGCGATTAAACAGAGTTTATTTTTGAGCAATTTTGATGAAAAAACGCGAAAATAACCATGAAGGAAGCGTTTTATCGAAAAAAGGACTTCAGATTCGTGTTCAGCACCCCGAAAAACCCCTTAGAGAGTAGGTTTGAAAGCGATTAAACAGAGTTTATTTTTGAGCAATTTTGATGAAAAAACGCGAAAATAACCATGAAGGAAGCGTTTTATCGAAAAAAGGACTTCAGATTCGTGTTCAGCACCCCGAAAAACCCCTTAGAGAGTAGGTTTGAAAGCGATTAAACAGAGTTTATTTTTGAGCAATTTTGATGAAAAAACGCGAAAATAACCATGAAGGAAGCGTTTTATCGAAAAAAGGACTTCAGATTCGTGTTCAGCACCCCGAAAAACCCCTTAGAGAGTAGGTTTGAAAGCGATTAAACAGAGTTTATTTTTGAGCAATTTTGATGAAAAAACGCGAAAATAACCATGAAGGAAGCGTTTTATCGAAAAAAGGACTTCAGATTCGTGTTCAGCACCCCGAAAAACCCCTTAGAGAGTAGGTTTGAAAGCGATTAAACAGAGTTTATTTTTGAGCAATTTTGATGAAAAAACGCGAAAATAACCATGAAGGAAGCGTTTTATCGAAAAAAGGACTTCAGATTCGTGTCAGCACCCCGAAAAACCCCTTAGAGAGTAGGTTTGAAAGCGATTAAACAGAGTTTATTTTTGAGCAATTTTGATGAAAAAACGCGAAAATAACCATGAAGGAAGCGTTTTATCGAAAAAAGGACTTCAGATTCGTGTTCAGCACCCCGAAAAACCCCTTAGAGAGTAGGTTTGAAAGCGATTAAACAGAGTTTATTTTTGAGCAATTTTGATGAAAAAACGCGAAAATAACCATGAAGGAAGCGTTTTATCGAAAAAAGGACTTCAGATTCGTGTTCAGCACCCCGAAAAACCCCTTAGAGAGTAGGTTTGAAAGCGATTAAACAGAGTTTATTTTTGAGCAATTTTGATGAAAAAACGCGAAAATAACCATGAAGGAAGCGTTTTATCGAAAAAAGGACTTCAGATTCGTGTTCAGCACCCCGAAAACCCCTTAGAGAGTAGGTTTGAAAGCGATTAAACAGAGTTTATTTTTGAGCAATTTTGATGAAAAAACGCGAAAAAATAACCATGAAGGAAGCGTTTTATCGAAAAAAGGACTTCAGATTCGTGTTCAGCACCCCGAAAAACCCCTTAGAGAGTAGGTTTGAAAGCGATTAAACAGAGTTTATTTTTGAGCAATTTTGATGAAAAAACGCGAAAATAACCATGAAGGAAGCGTTTTATCGAAAAAAGGACTTCAGATTCGTGTTCAGCACCCCGAAAAACCCCTTAGAGAGTAGGTTTGAAAGCGATTAAACAGAGTTTATTTTTGAGCAATTTTGATGAAAAAACGCGAAAATAACCATGAAGGAAGCGTTTTATCGAAAAAAGGACTTCAGATTCGTGTTCAGCACCCCGAAAACCCCTTAGAGAGTAGGTTTGAAAGCGATTAAACAGAGTTTATTTTTGAGCAATTTTGATGAAAAAACGCGAAAATAACCATGAAGGAAGCGTTTTATCGAAAAAAGGACTTCAGATTCGTGTTCAGCACCCCGAAAAACCCCTTAGAGAGTAGGTTTGAAAGCGATTAAACAGAGTTTATTTTTGAGCAATTTTGATGAAAAAACGCGAAAATAACCATGAAGGAAGCGTTTTATCGAAAAAAGGACTTCAGATTCGTGTTCAGCACCCCGAAAAACCCCTTAGAGAGTAGGTTTGAAAGCGATTAAACAGAGTTTATTTTTGAGCAATTTTGATGAAAAAACGCGAAAATAACCATGAAGGAAGCGTTTTATCGAAAAAAGGACTTCAGATTCGTGTTCAGCACCCCGAAAAACCCCTTAGAGAGTAGGTTTGAAAGCGATTAAACAGAGTTTATTTTTGAGCAATTTTGATGAAAAAACGCGAAAATAACCATGAAGGAAGCGTTTTATCGAAAAAAGGACTTCAGATTCGTGTTCAGCACCCCGAAAAACCCCTTAGAGAGTAGGTTTGAAAGCGATTAAACAGAGTTTATTTTTGAGCAATTTTGATGAAAAAACGCGAAAATAACCATGAAGGAAGCGTTTTATCGAAAAAAGGACTTCAGATTCGTGTTCAGCACCCCGAAAAACCCCTTAGAGAGTAGGTTTGAAAGCGATTAAACAGAGTTTATTTTTGAGCAATTTTGATGAAAAAACGCGAAAATAACCATGAAGGAAGCGTTTTATCGAAAAAAGGGACTTCAGATTCGTGTTCAGCACCCCGAAAACCCCTTAGAGAGTAGGTTTGAAAGCGATTAAACAGAGTTTATTTTTGAGCAATTTTGATGAAAAAACGCGAAAATAACCATGAAGGAAGCGTTTTATCGAAAAAAGGACTTCAGATTCGTGTTCAGCACCCCGAAAAACCCCTTAGAGAGTAGGTTTGAAAGCGATTAAACAGAGTTTATTTTTGAGCAATTTTGATGAAAAAACGCGAAAATAACCATGAAGGAAGCGTTTTATCGAAAAAAGGACTTCAGATTCGTGTTCAGCACCCCGAAAAACCCCTTAGAGAGTAGGTTTGAAAGCGATTAAACAGAGTTTATTTTTGAGCAATTTTGATGAAAAAACGCGAAAATAACCATGAAGGAAGCGTTTTATCGAAAAAAGGACTTCAGATTCGTGTTCAGCACCCCGAAAAACCCCTTAGAGAGTAGGTTTGAAAGCGATTAAACAGAGTTTATTTTTGAGCAATTTTGATGAAAAAACGCGAAAATAACCATGAAGGAAGCGTTTTATCGAAAAAAGGACTTCAGATTCGTGTTCAGCACCCCGAAAAACCCCTTAGAGAGTAGGTTTGAAAGCGATTAAACAGAGTTTATTTTTGAGCAATTTTGATGAAAAAACGCGAAAATAACCATGAAGGAAGCGTTTTATCGAAAAAAGGACTTCAGATTCGTGTTCAGCACCCCGAAAAACCCCTTAGAGAGTAGGTTTGAAAGCGATTAAACAGAGTTTATTTTTGAGCAATTTTGATGAAAAAACGCGAAAATAACCATGAAGGAAGCGTTTTATCGAAAAAAGGACTTCAGATTCGTGTTCAGCACCCCGAAAAACCCCTTAGAGAGTAGGTTTGAAAGCGATTAAACAGAGTTTATTTTTGAGCAATTTTGATGAAAAAACGCGAAAATAACCATGAAGGAAGCGTTTTATCGAAAAAAGGACTTCAGATTCGTGTTCAGCACCCCGAAAAACCCCTTAGAGAGTAGGTTTGAAAGCGATTAAACAGAGTTTATTTTTGAGCAATTTTGATGAAAAAACGCGAAAATAACCATGAAGGAAGCGTTTTATCGAAAAAAGGACTTCAGATTCGTGTTCAGCACCCCGAAAAACCCCTTAGAGAGTAGGTTTGAAAGCGATTAAACAGAGTTTATTTTTGAGCAATTTTGATGAAAAAACGCGAAAATAACCATGAAGGAAGCGTTTTATCGAAAAAAGGACTTCAGATTCGTGTTCAGCACCCCGAAAACCCCTTAGAGAGTAGGTTTGAAAGCGATTAAACAGAGTTTATTTTTGAGCAATTTTGATGAAAAAACGCGAAAATAACCATGAAGGAAGCGTTTTATCGAAAAAAGGACTTCAGATTCGTGTTCAGCACCCCGAAAAACCCCTTAGAGAGTAGGTTTGAAAGCGATTAAACAGAGTTTATTTTTGAGCAATTTTGATGAAAAAACGCGAAAATAACCATGAAGGAAGCGTTTTATCGAAAAAAGGACTTCAGATTCGTGTTCAGCACCCCGAAAAACCCCTTAGAGAGTAGGTTTGAAAGCGATTAAACAGAGTTTATTTTTGAGCAATTTTGATGAAAAAACGCGAAAATAACCATGAAGGAAGCGTTTTATCGAAAAAAGGACTTCAGATTCGTGTTCAGCACCCCGAAAAACCCCTTAGAGAGTAGGTTTGAAAGCGATTAAACAGAGTTTATTTTTGAGCAATTTTGATGAAAAAACGCGAAAATAACCATGAAGGAAGCGTTTTATCGAAAAAAGGACTTCAGATTCGTGTTCAGCACCCCGAAAAACCCCTTAGAGAGTAGGTTTGAAAGCGATTAAACAGAGTTTATTTTGAGCAATTTTGATGAAAAAACGCGAAAATAACCATGAAGGAAGCGTTTTATCGAAAAAAGGACTTCAGATTCGTGTTCAGCACCCCGAAAAACCCCTTAGAGAGTAGGTTTGAAAGCGATTAAACAGAGTTTATTTTTGAGCAATTTTGATGAAAAAACGCGAAAATAACCATGAAGGAAGCGTTTTATCGAAAAAAGGACTTCAGATTCGTGTTCAGCACCCCGAAAAACCCCTTAGAGAGTAGGTTTGAAAGCGATTAAACAGAGTTTATTTTTGAGCAATTTTGATGAAAAAACGCGAAAATAACCATGAAGGAAGCGTTTTATCGAAAAAAGGACTTCAGATTCGTGTTCAGCACCCCGAAAAACCCTTAGAGAGTAGGTTTGAAAGCGATTAAACAGAGTTTATTTTTGAGCAATTTTGATGAAAAAACGCGAAAATAACCATGAAGGAAGCGTTTTATCGAAAAAAGGACTTCAGATTCGTGATCAGCACCGAAAAACCCCTTAGAGAGTAGGTTTGAAAGCGATTAAACAGAGTTTATTTTTGAGCAATTTTGATGAAAAAACGCGAAAATAACCATGAAGGAAGCGTTTTATCGAAAAAAGGACTTCAGATTCGTGTTCAGCACCCCGAAAAACCCCTTAGAGAGTAGGTTTGAAAGCGATTAAACAGAGTTTATTTTTGAGCAATTTTGATGAAAAAACGCGAAAATAACCATGAAGGAAGCGTTTTATCGAAAAAAGGACTTCAGATTCGTGTTCAGCACCCCGAAAAACCCCTTAGAGAGTAGGTTTGAAAGCGATTAAACAGAGTTTATTTTTGAGCAATTTTGATGAAAAAACGCGAAAATAACCATGAAGGAAGCGTTTTATCGAAAAAAGGACTTCAGATTCGTGTTCAGCACCCCGAAAAACCCCTTAGAGAGTAGGTTTGAAAGCGATTAAACAGAGTTTATTTTTGAGCAATTTTGATGAAAAAACGCGAAAATAACCATGAAGGAAGCGTTTTATCGAAAAAAGGACTTCAGATTCGTGTTCAGCACCCCGAAAAACCCCTTAGAGAGTAGGTTTGAAAGCGATTAAACAGAGTTTATTTTTGAGCAATTTTGATGAAAAAACGCGAAAATAACCATGAAGGAAGCGTTTTATCGAAAAAAGGACTTCAGATTCGTGTTCAGCACCCCGAAAAACCCCTTAGAGAGTAGGTTTGAAAGCGATTAAACAGAGTTTATTTTTGAGCAATTTTGATGAAAAAACGCGAAAATAACCATGAAGGAAGCGTTTTATCGAAAAAAGGACTTCAGATTCGTGTTCAGCACCCCGAAAAACCCCTTAGAGAGTAGGTTTGAAAGCGATTAAACAGAGTTTATTTTTGAGCAATTTTGATGAAAAAACGCGAAAATAACCATGAAGGAAGCGTTTTATCGAAAAAAGGACTTCAGATTCGTGTTCAGCACCCCGAAAAACCCCTTAGAGAGTAGGTTTGAAAGCGATTAAACAGAGTTTATTTTTGAGCAATTTTGATGAAAAAACGCGAAAATAACCATGAAGGAAGCGTTTTATCGAAAAAAGGACTTCAGATTCGTGTTCAGCACCCCGAAAACCCCTTAGAGAGTAGGTTTGAAAGCGATTAAACAGAGTTTATTTTTGAGCAATTTTGATGAAAAAACGCGAAAATAACCATGAAGGAAGCGTTTTATCGAAAAAAGGACTTCAGATTCGTGTTCAGCACCCCGAAAAACCCCCTAGAGAGTAGGTTTGAAAGCGATTAAACAGAGTTTATTTTTGAGCAATTTTGATGAAAAAACGCGAAAATAACCATGAAGGAAGCGTTTTATCGAAAAAGGACTTCAGATTCGTGTTCAGCACCCCGAAAAACCCCTTAGAGAGTAGGTTTGAAAGCGATTAAACAGAGTTTATTTTTGAGCAATTTTGATGAAAAAACGCGAAAATAACCATGAAGGAAGCGTTTTATCGAAAAAAGGACTTCAGATTCGTGTTCAGCACCCCGAAAAACCCCTTAGAGAGTAGGTTTGAAAGCGATTAAACAGAGTTTATTTTTGAGCAATTTTGATGAAAAAACGCGAAAATAACCATGAAGGAAGCGTTTTATCGAAAAAAGGACTTCAGATTCGTGTTCAGCACCCCGAAAAACCCTTAGAGAGTAGGTTTGAAAGCGATTAAACAGAGTTTATTTTTGAGCAATTTTGATGAAAAAACGCGAAAATAACCATGAAGGAAGCGTTTTATCGAAAAAAAAGGACTT
>JAVIWC010009246.1:0-12315 GCA_031894815.1 Creontiades dilutus | reverse complement strand
AAAGGGATTACACAGAGTTTATTTTTCAGCAATTTTGATGGAAAATCGCGAAAATAACCATGAAGGAAGCGTTTTATCGGGAAACGGACTTCAGATTCGTGTTCAGCACCCCGAAAAACCCCTTAGAGAGTAGGTTTGAAAGGGATTAAACAGAGTTTATTTTTGAGCAATTTTGATGAAAAATCGCGAAAATAACCATGAAGGAAGCGTTTTATCGAAAACGGACTTCAGATTCGTGTTCAGCACCCCGAAAAACCCCTTAGAGAGTAGGTTTGAAAGGGATTAAACAGAGTTTATTTTTGAGCAATTTTGATGAAAAATCGCGAAAATAACCATGAAGGAAGCGTTTTATCGAAAAACGGACTTCAGATTCGTGTTCAGCACCCCGAAAAACCCCTTAGAGAGTAGGTTTGAAAGGGATTAAACAGAGTTTATTTTTGAGCAATTTTGATGAAAAATCGCGAAAATAACCATGAAGGAAGCGTTTTATCGAAAAACGGACTTCAGATTCGTGTTCAGCACCCCGAAAAACCCCTTAGAGAGTAGGTTTGAAAGGGATTAAACAGAGTTTATTTTTGAGCAATTTTGATGAAAAATCGCGAAAATAACCATGAAGGAAGCGTTTTATCGAAAAACGGACTTCAGATTCGTGTTCAGCACCCCGAAAAACCCCTTAGAGAGTAGGTTTGAAAGGGATTAAACAGAGTTTATTTTTGAGCAATTTTGATGAAAAATCGCGAAAATAACCATGAAGGAAGCGTTTTATCGAAAAACGGACTTCAGATTCGTGTTCAGCACCCCGAAAAACCCCTTAGAGAGTAGGTTTGAAAGGGATTAAACAGAGTTTATTTTTGAGCAATTTTGATGAAAAATCGCGAAAATAACCATGAAGGAAGCGTTTTATCGAAAAACGGACTTCAGATTCGTGTTCAGCACCCCGAAAAACCCCTTAGAGAGTAGGTTTGAAAGGGATTAAACAGAGTTTATTTTTGAGCAATTTTGATGAAAAATCGCGAAAATAACCATGAAGGAAGCGTTTTATCGAAAAACGGACTTCAGATTCGTGTTCAGCACCCCGAAAAACCCCTTAGAGAGTAGGTTTGAAAGGGATTAAACAGAGTTTATTTTTGAGCAATTTTGATGAAAAATCGCGAAAATAACCATGAAGGAAGCGTTTTATCGAAAAACGGACTTCAGATTCGTGTTCAGCACCCCGAAAAACCCCTTAGAGAGTAAACGGACTTCAGAAAGATTACACAGAGTTTATTTTTCAGCAATTTTGATGGAAAATCGCGAAAATAACCATGAAGGAAGCGTTTTATCGGGAAACGGACTTCAGATTCGTGTTCAGCACCCCGAAAAACCCCTTAGAGAGTAGGTTTGAAAGGGATTAAACAGAGTTTATTTTTGAGCAATTTTGATGAAAAATCGCGAAAATAACCATGAAGGAAGCGTTTTATCGAAAAACGGACTTCAGATTCGTGTTCAGCACCCCGAAAAACCCCTTAGAGAGTAGTTAGTTTGAAAGGGATTAAACAGAGTTTATTTTTGAGCAATTTTGATGAAAAATCGCGAAAATAACCATGAAGGAAGCGTTTTATCGAAAAACGGACTTCAGATTCGTGTTCAGCACCCCGAAAAACCCCTTAGAGAGTAGGTTTGAAAGGGATTAAACAGAGTTTATTTTTGAGCAATTTTGATGAAAAATCGCGAAAATAACCATGAAGGAAGCGTTTTATCGAGAAACGGACTTCAGATTCGTGTTCAGCACCCCGAAAAACCCCTTAGAGAGTAGGTTTGAAAGGGATTAAACAGAGTTTATTTTTCAGCAATTTTGATGGAAAATCGCGAAAATAACCATGAAGGAAGCGTTTTATCGGGAAACGGCCTTCAGATTCGTGTTCAGCACCCCGAAAAACCCCTTAGAGAGTAGGTTTGAAAAGGATTAAACAGAGTTTATTTTTGAGCAATTTTGATGAAAAATCGCGAAAATAACCATGAAGGAAGCGTTTTATCGAAAAACGGACTTCAGATTCGTGTTCAGCACCCCGAAAAACCCCTTAGAGAGTAGGTTTGAAAGGGATTAAACAGAGTTTATTTTTGAGCAATTTTGATGAAAAATCGCGAAAATAACCATGAAGGAAGCGTTTTATCGAAAAACGGACTTCAGATTCGTGTTCAGCACCCCGAAAAACCCCTTAGAGAGTAGGTTTGAAAGGGATTAAACAGAGTTTATTTTTGAGCAATTTTGATGAAAAATCGCGAAAATAACCATGAAGGAAGCGTTTTATCGAAAACGGACTTCAGATTCGTGTTCAGCACCCCGAAAAACCCCTTAGAGAGTAGGTTTGAAAGGGATTAAACAGAGTTTATTTTTGAGCAATTTTGATGAAAAATCGCGAAAATAACCATGAAGGAAGCGTTTTATCGAAAAACGGACTTCAGATTCGTGTTCAGCACCCCGAAAAACCCCTTAGAGAGTAGGTTTGAAAGGGATTAAACAGAGTTTATTTTTGAGCAATTTTGATGAAAAATCGCGAAAATAACCATGAAGGAAGCGTTTTATCGAAAAACGGACTTCAGATTCGTGTTCAGCACCCCGAAAAACCCCTTAGAGAGTAGGTTTGAAAGGGATTAAACAGAGTTTATTTTTGAGCAATTTTGATGAAAAATCGCGAAAATAACCATGAAGGAAGCGTTTTATCGAAAAACGGACTTCAGATTCGTGTTCAGCACCCCGAAAAACCCCTTAGAGAGTAGGTTTGAAAGGGATTAAACAGAGTTTATTTTTGAGCAATTTTGATGAAAAATCGCGAAAATAACCATGAAGGAAGCGTTTTATCGAGAAACGGACTTCAGATTCGTGTTCAGCACCCCGAAAAACCCCTTAGAGAGTAGGTTTGAAAGGGATTACACAGAGTTTATTTTTCAGCAATTTTGATGGAAAATCGCGAAAATAACCATGAAGGAAGCGTTTTATCGAAAACGGACTTCAGATTCGTGTTCAGCACCCCGAAAAACCCCTTAGAGAGTAGGTTTGAAAGGATTAAACAGAGTTTATTTTTGAGCAATTTTGATGAAAAATCGCGAAAATAACCATGAAGGAAGCGTTTTATCGAAAAACGGACTTCAGATTCGTGTTCAGCACCCCGAAAAACCCCTTAGAGAGTAGGTTTGAAAGGGATTAAACAGAGTTTATTTTTGAGCAATTTTGATGAAAAATCGCGAAAATAACCATGAAGGAAGCGTTTTATCGAAAAACGGACTTCAGATTCGTGTTCAGCACCCCGAAAAACCCCTTAGAGAGTAGGTTTGAAAGGGATTAAACAGAGTTTATTTTTGAGCAATTTTGATGAAAAATCGCGAAAATAACCATGAAGGAAGCGTTTTATCGAAAACGGACTTCAGATTCGTGTTCGGCACCCCGAAAAACCCCTTAGAGAGTAGGTTTGAAAGGGATTAAACAGAGTTTATTTTTCAGCAATTTTGATGAAAAATCGCGAAAATAACCATGAAGGAAGCGTTTTATCGGGAAACGGACTTCAGATTCGTGTTCAGCACCCCGAAAAACCCCTTAGAGAGTAGGTTTGAAAGGGATTAAACAGAGTTTATTTTTGAGCAATTTTGATGAAAAATCGCGAAAATAACCATGAAGGAAGCGTTTTATCGAAAACGGACTTCAGATTCGTGTTCAGCACCCCGAAAAACCCCTTAGAGAGTAGGTTTGAAAGGGATTAAACAGAGTTTATTTTTGAGCAATTTTGATGAAAAATCGCGAAAATAACCATGAAGGAAGCGTTTTATCGAAAAACGGACTTCAGATTCGTGTTCAGCACCCCGAAAAACCCCTTAGAGAGTAGGTTTGAAAGGGATTAAACAGAGTTTATTTTTGAGCAATTTTGATGAAAAATCGCGAAAATAACCATGAAGGAAGCGTTTTATCGAAAACGGACTTCAGATTCGTGTTCAGCACCCCGAAAAACCCCTTAGAGAGTAGGTTTGAAAGGGATTAAACAGAGTTTATTTTTGAGCAATTTTGATGAAAAATCGCGAAAATAACCATGAAGGAAGCGTTTTATCGAAAAACGGACTTCAGATTCGTGTTCAGCACCCCGAAAAACCCCTTAGAGAGTAGGTTTGAAAGGGATTAAACAGAGTTTATTTTTGAGCAATTTTGATGAAAAATCGCGAAAATAACCATGAAGGAAGCGTTTTATCGAGAAACGGACTTCAGATTCGTGTTCAGCACCCCGAAAAACCCCTTAGAGAGTAGGTTTGAAAGGGATTAAACAGAGTTTATTTTTCAGCAATTTTGATGGAAAATCGCGAAAATAACCATGAAGGAAGCGTTTTATCGAAAAACGGACTTCAGATTCGTGTTCAGCACCCCGAAAAACCCCTTAGAGAGTAGGTTTGAAAGGATTAAACAGAGTTTATTTTTGAGCAATTTTGATGAAAAATCGCGAAAATAACCATGAAGGAAGCGTTTTATCGAAAAACGGACTTCAGATTCGTGTTCAGCACCCCGAAAAACCCCTTAGAGAGTAGGTTTGAAAGGGATTAAACAGAGTTTATTTTTGAGCAATTTTGATGAAAAATCGCGAAAATAACCATGAAGGAAGCGTTTTATCGAAAAACGGACTTCAGATTCGTGTTCAGCACCCCGAAAAACCCCTTAGAGAGTAGGTTTGAAAGGGATTAAACAGAGTTTATTTTTGAGCAATTTTGATGAAAAATCGCGAAAATAACCATGAAGGAAGCGTTTTATCGAAAAACGGACTTCAGATTCGTGTTCAGCACCCCGAAAAACCCCTTAGAGAGTAGGTTTGAAAGGGATTAAACAGAGTTTATTTTTCAGCAATTTTGATGAAAAATCGCGAAAATAACCATGAAGGAAGCGTTTTATCGAAAAACGGACTTCAGATTCGTGTTCAGCACCCCGAAAAACCCCTTAGAGAGTAGGTTTGAAAGGGATTAAACAGAGTTTATTTTTGAGCAATTTTGATGAAAAATCGCGAAAATAACCATGAAGGAAGCGTTTTATCGAAATAACCATGAAGGAAGCGTTTTATCGAAAAACGGACTTCAGATTCGTGTTCAGCACCCCGAAAAACCCCTTAGAGAGTAGGTTTGAAAGGGATTAAACAGAGTTTATTTTTGAGCAATTTTGATGAAAAATCGCGAAAATAACCATGAAGGAAGCGTTTTATCGAAAAACGGACTTCAGATTCGTGTTCAGCACCCCGAAAAACCCCTTAGAGAGTAGGTTTGAAAGGGATTAAACAGAGTTTATTTTTGAGCAATTTTGATGAAAAATCGCGAAAATAACCATGAAGGAAGCGTTTTATCGAAAAACGGACTTCAGATTCGTGTTCAGCACCCCGAAAAACCCCTTAGAGAGTAGGTTTGAAAGGGATTAAACAGAGTTTATTTTTGAGCAATTTTGATGAAAAATCGCGAAAATAACCATGAAGGAAGCGTTTTATCGAAAACGGACTTCAGATTCGTGTTCAGCACCCCGAAAAACCCCTTAGAGAGTAGGTTTGAAAGGGATTAAACAGAGTTTATTTTTGAGCAATTTTGATGAAAAATCGCGAAAATAACCATGAAGGAAGCGTTTTATCGAAAAACGGACTTCAGATTCGTGTTCAGCACCCCGAAAAACCCCTTAGAGAGTAGGTTTGAAAGGGATTAAACAGAGATAATTTTTTTTTTGATGAAAAATCGCGAAAATAACCATGAAGGAAGCGTTTTATCGAAAAACGGACTTCGAATTCGTGTTCAGCACCCCGAAAAACCCCTTAGAGAGTAGGTTTGAAAGGGATTAAACAGAGATAATTTTTGAGCAATTTTGATGAAAAATCGCGAAAATAACCATGAAGGAAGCGTTTTATCGAAAAACGGACTTCGAATTCGTGTTCAGCACCCCGAAAAACCCCTTAGAGAGTAGGTTTGAAAGGGATTAAACAGAGATAATTTTTGAGCAATTTTGATGAAAAATCGCGAAAATAACCATGAAGGAAGCGTTTTATCGAAAAACGGACTTCAGAATTCGTGTTCAGCACCCCGAAAAACCCCTTAGAGAGTAGGTTTGAAAGGGATTAAACAGAGATAATTTTTGAGCAATTTTGATGAAAAATCGCGAAAATAACCATGAAGGAAGCGTTTTATCGAAAAACGGACTTCGAATTCGTGTTCAGCACCCCGAAAAACCCCTTAGAGAGTAGGTTTGAAAGGGATTAAACAGAGATAATTTTTGAGCAATTTTGATGAAAAATCGCGAAAATAACCATGAAGGAAGCGTTTTATCGAAAAACGGACTTCGAATTCGTGTTCAGCACCCCGAAAAACCCCTTAGAGAGTAGGTTTGAAAGGGATTAAACAGAGATAATTTTTGAGCAATTTTGATGAAAAATCGCGAAAATAACCATGAAGGAAGCGTTTTATCGAAAAACGGACTTCAGAATTCGTGTTCAGCACCCCGAAAAACCCCTTAGAGAGTAGGTTTGAAAGGGATTAAACAGAGATAATTTTTGAGCAATTTTGATGAAAAATCGCGAAAATAACCATGAAGGAAGCGTTTTATCGAAAAACGGACTTCGAATTCGTGTTCAGCACCCCGAAAAACCCCTTAGAGAGTAGGTTTGAAAGGGATTAAACAGAGATAATTTTTGAGCAATTTTGATGAAAAATCGCGAAAATAACCATGAAGGAAGCGTTTTATCGAAAAACGGACTTCGAATTCGTGTTCAGCACCCCGAAAAACCCCTTAGAGAGTAGGTTTGAAAGGGATTAAACAGAGATAATTTTTGAGCAATTTTGATGAAAAATCGCGAAAATAACCATGAAGGAAGCGTTTTATCGAAAAACGGACTTCGAATTCGTGTTCAGCACCCCGAAAAACCCCTTAGAGAGTAGGTTTGAAAGGGATTAAACAGAGATAATTTTTGAGCAATTTTGATGAAAAATCGCGAAAATAACCATGAAGGAAGCGTTTTATCGAAAAACGGACTTCGATTCGTGTTCAGCACCCCGAAAAACCCCTTAGAGAGTAGGTTTGAAAGGGATTAAACAGAGATAATTTTTGAGCAATTTTGATGAAAAATCGCGAAAATAACCATGAAGGAAGCGTTTTATCGAAAAACGGACTTCGAATTCGTGTTCAGCACCCCGAAAAACCCCTTAGAGAGTAGGTTTGAAAGGGATTAAACAGAGATAATTTTTGAGCAATTTTGATGAAAAATCGCGAAAATAACCATGAAGGAAGCGTTTTATCGAAAAACGGACTTCGAATTCGTGTTCAGCACCCCGAAAAACCCCTTAGAGAGTAGGTTTGAAAGGGATTAAACAGAGATAATTTTTGAGCAATTTTGATGAAAAATCGCGAAAATAACCATGAAGGAAGTGTTTTATCGAAAAACGGACTTCGAATTCGTGTTCAGCACCCCGAAAAACCCCTTAGAGAGTAGGTTTGAAAGGGATTAAACAGAGATAATTTTTGAGCAATTTTGATGAAAAATCGCGAAAATAACCATGAAGGAAGCGTTTTATCGAAAAACGGACTTCAGAATTCGTGTTCAGCACCCCGAAAAACCCCTTAGAGAGTAGGTTTGAAAGGGATTAAACAGAGATAATTTTTGAGCAATTTTGATGAAAAATCGCGAAAATAACCATGAAGGAAGCGTTTTATCGAAAAACGGACTTCGAATTCGTGTTCAGCACCCCGAAAAACCCCTTAGAGAGTAGGTTTGAAAGGGATTAAACAGAGATAATTTTTGAGCAATTTTGATGAAAAATCGCGAAAATAACCATGAAGGAAGCGTTTTATCGAAAAACGGACTTCGAATTCGTGTTCAGCACCCCGAAAAACCCCTTAGAGAGTAGGTTTGAAAGGGATTAAACAGAGATAATTTTTGAGCAATTTTGATGAAAAATCGCGAAAATAACCATGAAGGAAGCGTTTTATCGAAAAACGGACTTCGAATTCGTGTTCAGCACCCCGAAAAACCCCTTAGAGAGTAGGTTTGAAAGGGATTAAACAGAGATAATTTTTGAGCAATTTTGATGAAAAATCGCGAAAATAACCATGAAGGAAGCGTTTTATCGAAAAACGGACTTCGAATTCGTGTTCAGCACCCCGAAAAACCCCTTAGAGAGTAGGTTTGAAAGGGATTAAACAGAGATAATTTTTGAGCAATTTTGATGAAAAATCGCGAAAATAACCATGAAGGAAGCGTTTTATCGAAAAACGGACTTCGAATTCGTGTTCAGCACCCCGAAAAACCCCTTAGAGAGTAGGTTTGAAAGGGATTAAACAGAGATAATTTTTGAGCAATTTTGATGAAAAATCGCGAAAATAACCATGAAGGAAGCGTTTTATCGAAAAACGGACTTCGAATTCGTGTTCAGCACCCCGAAAAACCCCTTAGAGAGTAGGTTTGAAAGGGATTAAACAGAGATAATTTTTGAGCAATTTTGATGAAAAATCGCGAAAATAACCATGAAGGAAGCGTTTTATCGAAAAACGGACTTCGAATTCGTGTTCAGCACCCCGAAAAACCCCTTAGAGAGTAGGTTTGAAAGGGATTAAACAGAGATAATTTTTGAGCAATTTTGATGAAAAATCGCGAAAATAACCATGAAGGAAGCGTTTTATCGAAAAACGGACTTCGAATTCGTGTTCAGCACCCCGAAAAACCCCTTAGAGAGTAGGTTTGAAAGGGATTAAACAGAGATAATTTTTGAGCAATTTTGATGAAAAATCGCGAAAATAACCATGAAGGAAGCGTTTTATCGAAAAACGGACTTCGAATTCGTGTTCAGCACCCCGAAAAACCCCTTAGAGAGTAGGTTTGAAAGGGATTAAACAGAGATAATTTTTGAGCAATTTTGATGAAAAATCGCGAAAATAACCATGAAGGAAGCGTTTTATCGAAAAACGGACTTCGAATTCGTGTTCAGCACCCCGAAAAACCCCTTAGAGAGTAGGTTTGAAAGGGATTAAACAGAGATAATTTTTGAGCAATTTTGATGAAAAATCGCGAAAATAACCATGAAGGAAGCGTTTTATCGAAAAACGGACTTCGAATTCGTGTTCAGCACCCCGAAAAACCCCTTAGAGAGTAGGTTTGAAAGGGATTAAACAGAGATAATTTTTGAGCAATTTTGATGAAAAATCGCGAAAATAACCATGAAGGAAGCGTTTTATCGAAAAACGGACTTCGAATTCGTGTTCAGCACCCCGAAAAACCCCTTAGAGAGTAGGTTTGAAAGGGATTAAACAGAGATAATTTTTGAGCAATTTTGATGAAAAATCGCGAAAATAACCATGAAGGAAGCGTTTTATCGAAAAACGGACTTCGAATTCGTGTTCAGCACCCCGAAAAACCCCTTAGAGAGTAGGTTTGAAAGGGATTAAACAGAGATAATTTTTGAGCAATTTTGATGAAAAATCGCGAAAATAACCATGAAGGAAGCGTTTTATCGAAAAACGGACTTCGAATTCGTGTTCAGCACCCCGAAAAACCCCTTAGAGAGTAGGTTTGAAAGGGATTAAACAGAGATAATTTTTGAGCAATTTTGATGAAAAATCGCGAAAATAACCATGAAGGAAGCGTTATCGAAAAACGGACTTCGAATTCGTGTTCAGCACCCCGAAAAACCCCTTAGAGAGTAGGTTTGAAAGGGATTAAACAGAGATAATTTTTGAGCAATTTTGATGAAAAATCGCGAAAATAACCATGAAGGAAGCGTTTTATCGAAAAACGGACTTCGAATTCGTGTTCAGCACCCCGAAAAACCCCTTAGAGAGTAGGTTTGAAAGGGATTAAACAGAGATAATTTTTGAGCAATTTTGATGAAAAATCGCGAAAATAACCATGAAGGAAGCGTTTTATCGAAAAACGGACTTCGAATTCGTGTTCAGCACCCCGAAAAACCCCTTAGAGAGTAGGTTTGAAAGGGATTAAACAGAGATAATTTTTGAGCAATTTTGATGAAAAATCGCGAAAATAACCATGAAGGAAGCGTTTTATCGAAAAACGGACTTCGAATTCGTGTTCAGCACCCCGAAAAACCCCTTAGAGAGTAGGTTTGAAAGGGATTAAACAGAGATAATTTTTGAGCAATTTTGATGAAAAATCGCGAAAATAACCATGAAGGAAGCGTTTTATCGAAAAACGGACTTCGAATTCGTGTTCAGCACCCCGAAAAACCCCTTAGAGAGTAGGTTTGAAAGGGATTAAACAGAGATAATTTTTGAGCAATTTTGATGAAAAATCGCGAAAATAACCATGAAGGAAGCGTTTTATCGAAAAACGGACTTCGAATTCGTGTTCAGCACCCCGAAAAACCCCTTAGAGAGTAGGTTTGAAAGGGATTAAACAGAGATAATTTTTGAGCAATTTTGATGAAAAATCGCGAAAATAACCATGAAGGAAGCGTTTTATCGAAAAACGGACTTCGAATTCGTGTTCAGCACCCCGAAAAACCCCTTAGAGAGTAGGTTTGAAAGGGATTAAACAGAGATAATTTTTGAGCAATTTTGATGAAAAATCGCGAAAATAACCATGAAGGAAGCGTTTTATCGAAAAACGGACTTCGAATTCGTGTTCAGCACCCCGAAAAACCCCTTAGAGAGTAGGTTTGAAAGGGATTAAACAGAGATAATTTTTGAGCAATTTTGATGAAAAATCGCGAAAATAACCATGAAGGAAGCGTTTTATCGAAAAACGGACTTCGAATTCGTGTTCAGCACCCCGAAAAACCCCTTAGAGAGTAGGTTTGAAAGGGATTAAACAGAGATAATTTTTGAGCAATTTTGATGAAAAATCGCGAAAATAACCATGAAGGAAGCGTTTTATCGAAAAACGGACTTCGAATTCGTGTTCAGCACCCCGAAAAACCCCTTAGAGAGTAGGTTTGAAAGGGATTAAACAGAGATAATTTTTGAGCAATTTTGATGAAAAATCGCGAAAATAACCATGAAGGAAGCGTTTTATCGAAAAACGGACTTCGAATTCGTGTTCAGCACCCCGAAAAACCCCTTAGAGAGTAGGTTTGAAAGGGATTAAACAGAGATAATTTTTGAGCAATTTTGATGAAAAATCGCGAAAATAACCAGAAGGAAGCGTTTTATCGAAAAACGGACTTCAATTCGTGTTCAGCACCCCGAAAAACCCCTTAGAGAGTAGGTTTGAAAGGGATTAAACAGAGATAATTTTTGAGCAATTTTGATGAAAAATCGCGAAAATAACCATGAAGGAAGCGTTTTATCGAAAAACGGACTTCGAATTCGTGTTCAGCACCCCGAAAAACCCCTTAGAGAGTAGGTTTGAAAGGGATTAAAAACAGAGATAATTTTTGAGCAATTTTGATGAAAAATCGCGAAAATAACCATGAAGGAAGCGTTTTATCGAAAAACGGACTTCGAATTCGTGTTCAGCACCCCGAAAAACCCCTTAGAGAGTAGGTTTGAAAGGGATTAAACAGAGATAATTTTTGAGCAATTTTGATGAAAAATCGCGAAAATAACCATGAAGGAAGCGTTTTATCGAAAAACGGACTTCGAATTCGTGTTCAGCACCCCGAAAAACCCCTTAGAGAGTAGGTTTGAAAGGGATTAAACAGAGATAATTTTTGAGCAATTTTGATGAAAAATCGCGAAAATAACCATGAAGGAAGCGTTTTATCGAAAAACGGACTTCGAATTCGTGTTCAGCACCCCGAAAAACCCCTTAGAGAGTAGGTTTGAAAGGGATTAAACAGAGATAATTTTTGAGCAATTTTGATGAAAAATCGCGAAAATAACCATGAAGGAAGCGTTTTATCGAAAAACGGACTTCGAATTCGTGTTCAGCACCCCGAAAAACCCTTAGAGAGTAGGTTTGAAAGGGATTAAACAGAGATAATTTTTGAGCAATTTTGATGAAAAATCGCGAAAATAACCATGAAGGAAGCGTTTTATCGAAAAACGGACTTCGAATTCGTGTTCAGCACCCCGAAAAACCCCTTAGAGAGTAGGTTTGAAAGGGATTAAACAGAGATAATTTTTGAGCAATTTTGATGAAAAATCGCGAAAATAACCATGAAGGAAGCGTTTTATCGAAAAACGGACTTCGAATTCGTGTTCAGCACCCCGAAAAACCCCTTAGAGAGTAGGTTTGAAAGGGATTAAACAGAGATAATTTTTGAGCAATTTTGATGAAAAATCGCGAAAATAACCATGAAGGAAGCGTTTTATCGAAAAACGGACTTCGAATTCGTGTTCAGCACCCCGAAAACCCCTTAGAGAGTAGGTTTGAAAGGGATTAAACA
>JAVIWC010009245.1:0-12844 GCA_031894815.1 Creontiades dilutus | reverse complement strand
AGATGAAAAAACGAAAATAACCATGAAGGAAGCGTTTTATCGAAAAAAGGACTTCAGATTCGTGTTCAGCACCCCGAAAAACCCCTTAGAGAGTAGGTTTGAAAGCGATTAAACAGAGTTAATTTTTGAGCAATTTTGATGAAAAAACGCGAAAATCACTATGAAGGAAGCGTTTTATCGAAAAAAGGACTTCAGATTCGTGTTCAGCACCCCGAAAAACCCCTTAGAGAGTAGGTTTGAAAGCGATTAAACAGAGTTAATTTTTGAGCAATTTTGATGAAAAAACGCGAAAATAACCATGAAGGAAGCGTTTTATCGAAAAAAGGACTTCAGATTCGTGTTCAGCACCCCGAAAAACCCCTTAGAGAGTAGGTTTGAAAGCGATTAAACAGAGTTAATTTTTGAGCAATTTTGATGAAAAAACGCAAAAATAACCATGAAGGAAGCGTTTTATCGAAAAAAGGACTTCAGATTCGTGTTCAGCAGAGTAGGTTTGAAAGCGATTAAACAGAGTTAATTTTTGAGCAATTTTGATGAAAAAACGCGAAAATAACCATGAAGGAAGCGTTTTATCGAAAAAAGGACTTCAGATTCGTGTTCAGCACCCCGAGAGAGTAGGTTTGAAAGCGATTAAACAGAGTTAATTTTTGAGCAATTTTGATGAAAAAACGCGAAAATAACCATGAAGGAAGCGTTTTATCGAAAAAAGGACTTCAGATTCGTGTTCAGCACCCCGAAAAACCCCTTAGAGAGTAGGTTTGAAAGCGATTAAACAGAGTTAATTTTTGAGCAATTTTGATGAAAAAACGCAAAAATAACCATGAAGGAAGCGTTTTATCGAAAAAAGGACTTCAGATTCGTGTTCAGCACCCCGAAAAACCCCTTAGAGAGTAGGTTTGAAAGCGATTAAACAGAGTTAATTTTTGAGCAATTTTGATGAAAAAACGCGAAAATAACCATGAAGGAAGCGTTTTATCGAAAAAAGGACTTCAGATTCGTGTTCAGCACCCCGAAAAACCCCTTAGAGAGTAGGTTTGAAAGCGATTAAACAGAGTTAATTTTTGAGCAATTTTGATGAAAAAACGCGAAAATAACCATGAAGGAAGCGTTTTATCGAAAAAAGGACTTCAGATTCGTGTTCAGCACCCCGAAAAACCCCTTAGAGAGTAGGTTTGAAAGCGATTAAACAGAGTTAATTTTTGAGCAATTTTGATGAAAAAACGCGAAAATAACCATGAAGGAAGCGTTTTATCGAAAAAAGGACTTCAGATTCGTGTTCAGCACCCCGAAAAACCCCTTAGAGAGTAGGTTTGAAAGCGATTAAACAGAGTTAATTTTTGAGCAATTTTGATGAAAAAACGCGAAAATAACCATGAAGGAAGCGTTTTATCGAAAAAGGACTTCAGATTCGTGTTCAGCACCCCGAAAAACCCCTTAGAGAGTAGGTTTGAAAGCGATTAAACAGAGTTAATTTTTGAGCAATTTTGATGAAAAAACGCGAAAATAACCATGAAGGAAGCGTTTTATCGAAAAAAGGACTTCAGATTCGTGTTCAGCACCCCGAAAAACCCTTAGAGAGTAGGTTTGAAAGCGATTAAACAGAGTTAATTTTTGAGCAATTTTGATGAAAAAACGCGAAAATAACCATGAAGGAAGCGTTTTATCGAAAAAAGGACTTCAGATTCGTGTTCAGCACCCCGAAAAACCCCTTAGAGAGTAGGTTTGAAAGCGATTAAACAGAGTTAATTTTTGAGCAATTTTGATGAAAAAACGCGAAAATAACCATGAAGGAAGCGTTTTATCGAAAAAAGGACTTCAGATTCGTGTTCAGCACCCCGAAAAACCCCTTAGAGAGTAGGTTTGAAAGCGATTAAACAGAGTTAATTTTTGAGCAATTTTGATGAAAAAACGCGAAAATAACCATGAAGGAAGCGTTTTATCGAAAAAAGGACTTCAGATTCGTGTTCAGCACCCCGAAAAACCCCTTAGAGAGTAGGTTTGAAAGCGATTAAACAGAGTTAATTTTTGAGCAATTTTGATGAAAAAACGCAAAAATAACCATGAAGGAAGCGTTTTATCGAAAAAAGGACTTCAGATTCGTGTTCAGCACCCCGAAAAACCCCTTAGAGAGTAGGTTTGAAAGCGATTAAACAGAGTTAATTTTTGAGCAATTTTGATGAAAAAACGCGAAAATAACCATGAAGGAAGCGTTTTATCGAAAAAAGGACTTCAGATTCGTGTTCAGCACCCCGAAAAACCCCTTAGAGAGTAGGTTTGAAAGCGATTAAACAGAGTTAATTTTTGAGCAATTTTGATGAAAAAACGCGAAAATCACTATGAAGGAAGCGTAAAAACCCCTTAGAGAGTAGGTTTGAAAGCGATTAAACAGAGTTAATTTTTGAGCAATTTTGATGAAAAAACGCGAAAATAACCATGAAGGAAGCGTTTTATCGAAAAAAGGACTTCAGATTCGTGTTCAGCACCCCGAAAAACCCCTTAGAGAGTAGGTTTGAAAGCGATTAAACAGAGTTAATTTTTGAGCAATTTTGATGAAAAAACGCGAAAATAACCATGAAGGAAGCGTTTTATCGAAAAAAGGACTTCAGATTCGTGTTCAGCACCCCGAAAAACCCCTTAGAGAGTAGGTTTGAAAGCGATTAAACAGAGTTAATTTTTGAGCAATTTTGATGAAAAAACGCGAAAATAACCATGAAGGAAGCGTTTTATCGAAAAAAGGACTTCAGATTCGTGTTCAGCACCCCGAAAAACCCCTTAGAGAGTAGGTTTGAAAGCGATTAAACAGAGTTAATTTTTGAGCAATTTTGATGAAAAAACGCGAAAATAACCATGAAGGAAGCGTTTTATCGAAAAAAGGACTTCAGATTCGTGTTCAGCACCCCGAAAAACCCCTTAGAGAGTAGGTTTGAAAGCGATTAAACAGAGTTAATTTTTGAGCAATTTTGATGAAAAAACGCGAAAATAACCATGAAGGAAGCGTTTTATCGAAAAAAGGACTTCAGATTCGTGTTCAGCACCCCGAAAAACCCCTTAGAGAGTAGGTTTGAAAGCGATTAAACAGAGTTAATTTTTGAGCAATTTTGATGAAAAAACGCAAAAATAACCATGAAGGAAGCGTTTTATCGAAAAAAGGACTTCAGATTCGTGTTCAGCACCCCGAAAAACCCCTTAGAGAGTAGGTTTGAAAGCGGTTAAACAGAGCAGAGTTAATTTTTGAGCAATTTTGATGAAAAAACGCGAAAATAACCATGAAGGAAGCGTTTTATCGAAAAAAGGACTTCAGATTCGTGTTCAGCACCCCGAAAAACCCCTTAGAGAGTAGGTTTGAAAGCGATTAAACAGAGTTAATTTTTGAGCAATTTTGATGAAAAAACGCGAAAATAACCATGAAGGAAGCGTTTTATCGAAAAAAGGACTTCAGATTCGTGTTCAGCACCCCGAAAAACCCCTTAGAGAGTAGGTTTGAAAGCGATTAAACAGAGTTAATTTTTGAGCAATTTTGATGAAAAAACGCGAAAATAACCATGAAGGAAGCGTTTTATCGAAAAAAGGACTTCAGATTCGTGTTCAGCACCCCGAAAAACCCCTTAGAGAGTAGGTTTGAAAGCGATTAAACAGAGTTAATTTTTGAGCAATTTTGATGAAAAAACGCGAAAATAACCATGAAGGAAGCGTTTTATCGAAAAAAGGACTTCAGATTCGTGTTCAGCACCCCGAAAAACCCCTTAGAGAGTAGGTTTGAAAGCGATTAAACAGAGTTAATTTTTGAGCAATTTTGATGAAAAAACGCGAAAATAACCATGAAGGAAGCGTTTTATCGAAAAAAGGACTTCAGATTCGTGTTCAGCACCCCGAAAAACCCCTTAGAGAGTAGGTTTGAAAGCGATTAAACAGAGTTAATTTTTGAGCAATTTTGATGAAAAAACGCGAAAATAACCATGAAGGAAGCGTTTTATCGAAAAAAGGACTTCAGATTCGTGTTCAGCACCCCGAAAAACCCCTTAGAGAGTAGGTTTGAAAGCGATTAAACAGAGTTAATTTTTGAGCAATTTTGATGAAAAAACGCAAAAATCGCGAAAATAACCATGAAGGAAGCGTTTTATCGAAAAAAGGACTTCAGATTCGTGTTCAGCACCCCGAAAAACCCCTTAGAGAGTAGGTTTGAAAGCGATTAAACAGAGTTAATTTTTGAGCAATTTTGATGAAAAAACGCGAAAATAACCATGAAGGAAGCGTTTTATCGAAAAAAGGACTTCAGATTCGTGTTCAGCACCCCGAAAAACCCCTTAGAGAGTAGGTTTGAAAGCGATTAAACAGAGTTAATTTTTGAGCAATTTTGATGAAAAAACGCGAAAATAACCATGAAGGAAGCGTTTTATCGAAAAAAGGACTTCAGATTCGTGTTCAGCACCCCGAAAAACCCCTTAGAGAGTAGGTTTGAAAGCGATTAAACAGAGTTAATTTTTGAGCAATTTTGATGAAAAAACGCGAAAATAACCATGAAGGAAGCGTTTTATCGAAAAAAGGACTTCAGATTCGTGTTCAGCACCCCGAAAAACCCCTTAGAGAGTAGGTTTGAAAGCGATTAAACAGAGTTAATTTTTGAGCAATTTTGATGAAAAAACGCGAAAATAACCATGAAGGAAGCGTTTTATCGAAAAAAGGACTTCAGATTCGTGTTCAGCACCCCGAAAAACCCCTTAGAGAGTAGGTTTGAAAGCGATTAAACAGAGTTAATTTTTGAGCAATTTTGATGAAAAAACGCGAAAATAACCATGAAGGAAGCGTTTTATCGAAAAAAGGACTTCAGATTCGTGTTCAGCACCCCGAAAAACCCCTTAGAGAGTAGGTTTGAAAGCGATTAAACAGAGTTAATTTTTGAGCAATTTTGATGAAAAAACGCGAAAATAACCATGAAGGAAGCGTTTTATCGAAAAAAGGACTTCAGATTCGTGTTCAGCACCCCGAAAAACCCCTTAGAGAGTAGGTTTGAAAGCGATTAAACAGAGTTAATTTTTGAGCAATTTTGATGAAAAAACGCGAAAATAACCATGAAGGAAGCGTTTTATCGAAAAAAGGACTTCAGATTCGTGTTCAGCACCCCGAAAAACCCCTTAGAGAGTAGGTTTGAAAGCGATTAAACAGAGTTAATTTTTGAGCAATTTTGATGAAAAAACGCGAAAATAACCATGAAGGAAGCGTTTTATCGAAAAAAGGACTTCAGATTCGTGTTCAGCACCCCGAAAAACCCCTTAGAGAGTAGGTTTGAAAGCGATTAAACAGAGTTAATTTTTGAGCAATTTTGATGAAAAAACGCGAAAATAACCATGAAGGAAGCGTTTTATCGAAAAAGGACTTCAGATTCGTGTTCAGCACCCCGAAAAACCCCTTAGAGAGTAGGTTTGAAAGCGATTAAACAGAGTTAATTTTTGAGCAATTTTGATGAAAAAACGCGAAAATAACCATGAAGGAAGCGTTTTATCGAAAAAAGGACTTCAGATTCGTGTTCAGCACCCCGAAAACCCCTTAGAGAGTAGGTTTGAAAGCGATTAAACAGAGTTAATTTTTGAGCAATTTTGATGAAAAAACGCGAAAATAACCATGAAGGAAGCGTTTTATCGAAAAAAGGACTTCAGATTCGTGTTCAGCACCCCGAAAAACCCCTTAGAGAGTAGGTTTGAAAGCGATTAAACAGAGTTAATTTTTGAGCAATTTTGATGAAAAAACGCGAAAATAACCATGAAGGAAGCGTTTTATCGAAAAAAGGACTTCAGATTCGTGTTCAGCACCCCGAAAAACCCCTTAGAGAGTAGGTTTGAAAGCGATTAAACAGAGTTAATTTTTGAGCAATTTTGATGAAAAAACGCGAAAATAACCATGAAGGAAGCGTTTTATCGAAAAAAGGACTTCAGATTCGTGTTCAGCACCCCGAAAAACCCCTTAGAGAGTAGGTTTGAAAGCGATTAAACAGAGTTAATTTTTGAGCAATTTTGATGAAAAAACGCGAAAATAACCATGAAGGAAGCGTTTTATCGAAAAAAGGACTTCAGATTCGTGTTCAGCACCCCGAAAAACCCCTTAGAGAGTAGGTTTGAAAGCGATTAAACAGAGTTAATTTTTGAGCAATTTTGATGAAAAAACGCGAAAATAACCATGAAGGAAGCGTTTTATCGAAAAAAGGACTTCAGATTCGTGTTCAGCACCCCGAAAAACCCCTTAGAGAGTAGGTTTGAAAGCGATTAAACAGAGTTAATTTTTTGAGCAATTTTGATGAAAAAACGCGAAAATAACCATGAAGGAAGCGTTTTATCGAAAAAAGGACTTCAGATTCGTGTTCAGCACCCCGAAAAACCCCTTAGAGAGTAGGTTTGAAAGCGATTAAACAGAGTTAATTTTTGAGCAATTTTGATGAAAAAACGCGAAAATAACCATGAAGGAAGCGTTTTATCGAAAAAAGGACTTCAGATTCGTGTTCAGCACCCCGAAA
Source organism: Creontiades dilutus (assembly GCA_031894815.1). Taxonomy (NCBI): domain Eukaryota; kingdom Metazoa; phylum Arthropoda; class Insecta; order Hemiptera; family Miridae; genus Creontiades; species Creontiades dilutus. Next base: position 6,339 of record JAVIWC010009245.1, on the reverse strand, counting down.
AACCCCTTAGAGAGTAGGTTTGAAAGCGGTTAAACAGAGTTAATTTTTGAGCAATTTTGATGAAAAAACGCGAAAATAACCATGAAGGAAGCGTTTTATCGAAAAAAGGACTTCAGATTCGTGTTCAGCACCCCGAAAAACCCCTTAGAGAGTAGGTTTGAAAGCGATTAAACAGAGTTAATTTTTGAGCAATTTTGATGAAAAAACGCGAAAATAACCATGAAGGAAGCGTTTTATCGAAAAAAGGACTTCAGATTCGTGTTCAGCACCCCGAAAAACCCCTTAGAGAGTAGGTTTGAAAGCGATTAAACAGAGTTAATTTTTGAGCAATTTTGATGAAAAAACGCGAAAATAACCATGAAGGAAGCGTTTTATCGAAAAAAGGACTTCAGATTCGTGTTCAGCACCCCGAAAAACCCCTTAGAGAGTAGGTTTGAAAGCGATTAAACAGAGTTAATTTTTGAGCAATTTTGATGAAAAAACGCGAAAATAACCATGAAGGAAGCGTTTTATCGAAAAAAGGACTTCAGATTCGTGTTCAGCACCCCGAAAAACCCCTTAGAGAGTAGGTTTGAAAGCGATTAAACAGAGTTAATTTTTGAGCAATTTTGATGAAAAAACGCGAAAATAACCATGAAGGAAGCGTTTTATCGAAAAACGGACTTCAGATTCGTGTTCAGCACCCCGAAAAACCCCTTAGAGAGTAGGTTTGAAAGCGATTAAACAGAGTTAATTTTTGAGCAATTTTGATGAAAAAACGCGAAAATAACCATGAAGGAAGCGTTTTATCGAAAAACGGACTTCAGATTCGTGTTCAGCACCCCGAAAAACCCCTTAGAGAGTAGGTTTGAAAGCGATTAAACAGAGTTAATTTTTGAGCAATTTTGATGAAAAAACGCGAAAATAACCATGAAGGAAGCGTTTTATCGAAAAAAGGACTTCAGATTCGTGTTCAGCACCCCGAAAACCCCTTAGAGAGTAGGTTTGAAAGCGATTAAACAGAGTTAATTTTTGAGCAATTTTGATGAAAAAACGCGAAAATAACCATGAAGGAAGCGTTTTATCGAAAAAAGGACTTCAGATTCGTGTTCAGCACCCCGAAAACCCCTTAGAGAGTAGGTTTGAAAGCGATTAAACAGAGTTAATTTTTGAGCAATTTTGATGAAAAAACGCGAAAATAACCATGAAGGAAGCGTTTTATCGAAAAAGGACTTCAGATTCGTGTTCAGCACCCCGAAAAACCCCTTAGAGAGTAGGTTTGAAAGCGATTAAACAGAGTTAATTTTTGAGCAATTTTGATGAAAAAACGCGAAAATAACCATGAAGGAAGCGTTTTATCGAAAAAAGGACTTCAGATTCGTGTTCAGCACCCCGAAAAACCCCTTAGAGAGTAGGTTTGAAAGCGATTAAACAGAGTTAATTTTTGAGCAATTTTGATGAAAAAACGCGAAAATAACCATGAAGGAAGCGTTTTATCGAAAAAAGGACTTCAGATTCGTGTTCAGCACCCGAAAAACCCCTTAGAGAGTAGGTTTGAAAGCGATTAAACAGAGTTAATTTTTGAGCAATTTTGATGAAAAAACGCGAAAATAACCATGAAGGAAGCGTTTTATCGAAAAAAGGACTTCAGATTCGTGTTCAGCACCCCGAAAAACCCCTTAGAGAGTAGGTTTGAAAGCGATTAAACAGAGTTAATTTTTGAGCAATTTTGATGAAAAAACGCGAAAATAACCATGAAGGAAGCGTTTTATCGAAAAAAGGACTTCAGATTCGTGTTCAGCACCCCGAAAACCCCCTTAGAGAGTAGGTTTGAAAGCGATTAAACAGAGTTAATTTTTTGAGCAATTTTGATGAAAAAACGCGAAAATAACCATGAAGGAAGCGTTTTATCGAAAAAAGGACTTCAGATTCGTGTTCAGCACCCCGAAAAACCCCTTAGAGAGTAGGTTTGAAAGCGATTAAACAGAGTTAATTTTTGAGCAATTTTGATGAAAAAACGCGAAAATAACCATGAAGGAAGCGTTTTATCGAAAAAAGGACTTCAGATTCGTGTTCAGCACCCCGAAAAACCCCTTAGAGAGTAGGTTTGAAAGCGATTAAACAGAGTTAATTTTTGAGCAATTTTGATGAAAAAACGCGAAAATAAGGAAGCGTTTTATCGAAAAAGGACTTCAGATTCGTTTTATCGAAAAAAGGACTTCAGATTCGTGTTCAGCAATTTTGATGAAAAAACGCGAAAATAACCTTTAGAGAGTAGATTCGTTTGAAAGCGATTAAAAAGCGGTTAAACAGAGTTAATTTTTGAGCAATTTTGATGAAAAAACGCGAAAATAACCATGAAGGAAGCGTTTTATCGAAAAAAGGACTTCAGATTCGTGTTCAGCACCCCGAAAAACCCCTTAGAGAGTAGGTTTGAAAGCGATTAAACAGAGTTAATTTTTGAGCAATTTTGATGAAAAAACGCGAAAATAACCATGAAGGAAGCGTTTTATCGAAAAAAGGACTTCAGATTCGTGTTCAGCACCCCGAAAAACCCCTTAGAGAGTAGGTTTGAAAGCGATTAAACAGAGTTAATTTTTGAGCAATTTTGATGAAAAAACGCGAAAATAACCATGAAGGAAGCGTTTTATCGAAAAAAGGACTTCAGATTCGTGTTCAGCACCCCGAAAAACCCCTTAGAGAGTAGGTTTGAAAGCGATTAAACAGAGTTAATTTTTGAGCAATTTTGATGAAAAAACGCGAAAATAACCATGAAGGAAGCGTTTTATCGAAAAAGGACTTCAGATTCGTGTTCAGCACCCCGAAAAACCCCTTAGAGAGTAGGTTTGAAAGCGATTAAACAGAGTTAATTTTTGAGCAATTTTGATGAAAAAACGCGAAAATAACCATGAAGGAAGCGTTTTATCGAAAAAAGGACTTCAGATTCGTGTTCAGCACCCCGAAAAACCCCTTAGAGAGTAGGTTTGAAAGCGATTAAACAGAGTTAATTTTTGAGCAATTTTGATGAAAAAACGCGAAAATAACCATGAAGGAAGCGTTTTATCGAAAAAAGGACTTCAGATTCGTGTTCAGCACCCCGAAAAACCCCTTAGAGAGTAGGTTTGAAAGCGATTAAACAGAGTTAATTTTTGAGCAATTTTGATGAAAAAACGCGAAAATAACCATGAAGGAAGCGTTTTATCGAAAAAAGGACTTCAGATTCGTGTTCAGCACCCCGAAAAACCCCTTAGAGAGTAGGTTTGAAAGCGATTAAACAGAGTTAATTTTTGAGCAATTTTGATGAAAAAACGCGAAAATAACCATGAAGGAAGCGTTTTATCGAAAAAAGGACTTCAGATTCGTGTTCAGCACCCCGAAAAACCCCTTAGAGAGTAGGTTTGAAAGCGATTAAACAGAGTTAATTTTTGAGCAATTTTGATGAAAAAACGCGAAAATAACCATGAAGGAAGCGTTTTATCGAAAAAAGGACTTCAGATTCGTGTTCAGCACCCCGAAAAACCCCTTAGAGAGTAGGTTTGAAAGCGATTAAACAGAGTTAATTTTTGAGCAATTTTGATGAAAAAACGCGAAAATAACCATGAAGGAAGCGTTTTATCGAAAAAAGGACTTCAGATTCGTGTTCAGCAACCCGAAAAACCCCTTAGAGAGTAGGTTTGAAAGCGATTAAACAGAGTTAATTTTTGAGCAATTTTGATGAAAAAACGCGAAAATAACCATGAAGGAAGCGTTTTATCGAAAAAAGGACTTCAGATTCGTGTTCAGCACCCCGAAAAACCCCTTAGAGAGTAGGTTTGAAAGCGATTAAACAGAGTTAATTTTTGAGCAATTTTGATGAAAAAACGCAAAAATAACCATGAAGGAAGCGTTTTATCGAAAAAAGGACTTCAGATTCGTGTTCAGCACCCCGAAAAACCCCTTAGAGAGTAGGTTTGAAAGCGGTTAAACAGAGTTAATTTTTGAGCAATTTTGATGAAAAAACGCGAAAATCACTATGAAGGAAGCGTTTTATCGAAAAAAGGACTTCAGATTCGTGTTCAGCACCCCGAAAAACCCCTTAGAGAGTAGGTTTGAAAGCGATTAAACAGAGTTAATTTTTGAGCAATTTTGATGAAAAAACGCGAAAATAACCATGAAGGAAGCGTTTTATCGAAAAAAGGACTTCACATACGTGTTCAGCACCCCGAAAAACCCCTTAGAGAGTAGGTTTGAAAGCGATTAAACAGAGTTAATTTTTGAGCAATTTTGATGAAAAAACGCGAAAATAACCATGAAGGAAGCGTTTTATCGAAAAAAGGACTTCAGATTCGTGTTCAGCACCCCGAAAAACCCCTTAGAGAGTAGGTTTGAAAGCGATTAAACAGAGTTAATTTTTGAGCAATTTTGATGAAAAAACGCGAAAATAACCATGAAGGAAGCGTTTTATCGAAAAAAGGACTTCAGATTCGTGTTCAGCACCCCGAAAAACCCCTTAGAGAGTAGGTTTGAAAGCGATTAAACAGAGTTAATTTTTGAGCAATTTTGATGAAAAAACGCGAAAATAACCATGAAGGAAGCGTTTTATCGAAAAAAGGACTTCAGATTCGTGTTCAGCACCCCGAAAAACCCCTTAGAGAGTAGGTTTGAAAGCGATTAAACAGAGTTAATTTTTGAGCAATTTTGATGAAAAAACGCGAAAATAACCATGAAGGAAGCGTTTTATCGAAAAAAGGACTTCAGATTCGTGTTCAGCACCCCGAAAAACCCCTTAGAGAGTAGGTTTGAAAGCGATTAAACAGAGTTAATTTTTGAGCAATTTTGATGAAAAAACGCGAAAATAACCATGAAGGAAGCGTTTTATCGAAAAAAGGACTTCAGATTCGTGTTCAGCACCCCGAAAAACCCCTTAGAGAGTAGGTTTGAAAGCGATTAAACAGAGTTAATTTTTGAGCAATTTTGATGAAAAAACGCGAAAATAACCATGAAGGAAGCGTTTTATCGAAAAAAGGACTTCAGATTCGTGTTCAGCACCCCGAAAAACCCCTTAGAGAGTAGGTTTGAAAGCGATTAAACAGAGTTAATTTTTGAGCAATTTTGATGAAAAAACGCGAAAATAACCATGAAGGAAGCGTTTTATCGAAAAAAGGACTTCAGATTCGTGTTCAGCACCCCGAAAAACCCCTTAGAGAGTAGGTTTGAAAGCGATTAAACAGAGTTAATTTTTGAGCAATTTTGATGAAAAAACGCGAAAATAACCATGAAGGAAGCGTTTTATCGAAAAAAGGACTTCAGATTCGTGTTCAGCACCCCGAAAAACCCCTTAGAGAGTAGGTTTGAAAGCGATTAAACAGAGTTAATTTTTGAGCAATTTTGATGAAAAAACGCGAAAATAACCATGAAGGAAGCGTTTTATCGAAAAAAGGACTTCAGATTCGTGTTCAGCACCCCGAAAAACCCCTTAGAGAGTAGGTTTGAAAGCGATTAAACAGAGTTAATTTTTGAGCAATTTTGATGAAAAAACGCGAAAATAACCATGAAGGAAGCGTTTTATCGAAAAAAGGACTTCAGATTCGTGTTCAGCACCCCGAAAAACCCCTTAGAGAGTAGGTTTGAAAGCGATTAAACAGAGTTAATTTTTGAGCAATTTTGATGAAAAAACGCGAAAATAACCATGAAGGAAGCGTTTTATCGAAAAAAGGACTTCAGATTCGTGTTCAGCACCCCGAAAAACCCCTTAGAGAGTAGGTTTGAAAGCGATTAAACAGAGTTAATTTTTGAGCAATTTTGATGAAAAAACGCGAAAATAACCATGAAGGAAGCGTTTTATCGAAAAAAGGACTTCAGATTCGTGTTCAGCACCCCGAAAAACCCCTTAGAGAGTAGGTTTGAAAGCGATTAAACAGAGTTAATTTTTGAGCAATTTTGATGAAAAAACGCGAAAATAACCATGAAGGAAGCGTTTTATCGAAAAAAGGACTTCAGATTCGTGTTCAGCACCCCGAAAAACCCCTTAGAGAGTAGGTTTGAAAGCGATTAAACAGAGTTAATTTTTGAGCAATTTTGATGAAAAAACGCGAAAATAACCATGAAGGAAGCGTTTTATCGAAAAAAGGACTTCAGATTCGTGTTCAGCACCCCGAAAAACCCCTTAGAGAGTAGGTTTGAAAGCGATTAAACAGAGTTAATTTTTGAGCAATTTTGATGAAAAAACGCAAAATAACCATGAAGGAAGCGTTTTATCGAAAAAAGGACTTCAGATTCGTGTTCAGCACCCCGAAAAACCCCTTAGAGAGTAGGTTTGAAAGCGGTTAAACAGAGTTAATTTTTGAGCAATTTTGATGAAAAAACGCGAAAATCACTATG
>JAVIWC010009244.1:0-12398 GCA_031894815.1 Creontiades dilutus | reverse complement strand
ATTTCGCTTGATATTCCGGTGTTTCTTCAATTATTCTATCATCACCCATGTCAATATCGGGAGGTTTATCTTTGGTAAGTTCAAGATTATTCATGTCTTCCGGTATCGCCGTTCAGTGGGTTCGGCAAGGTTTGTTATTCTCTACAAACGATAAAAAGACTCACCTCACTGCCGGTATTATTGAAAGATAAAAACAGGTGAAGGTTCGATCTGCCGGAGATCCGATCGCACTAAGAGGTCCGATCGCGTCAAGAGCTCGAACAAGACTGTGTGGTTTACTCTTCTCTCACTGAGAAAATTCCATCTAGTGTGCAATAGCTAACGTGAAAAAAAGGAATGTTAAAAATTCTTTCAACTGCTGCAGTATTAGCGAATTTTCGAAGAAAAAAAAAAAAAAAAAAAAAAAAAAAAAACTATCGTTCTCGGTCGAAAATATTTTCAAAAAATGTTTGCACCAAAATCCGTCTCAAAGCATTCTAAATCCACTGTGAGAAGGCACCAAAACTCATTCCAGACGATAACTCTAGATAGAAAATTCTATCAATTTTGAGAGAGCAAGCTCAAATTTGTACAAAAAATCTATCGAAGCTTTCAAAAGGCTAAGTTTGAAGATGACGAAGAACCGCAGCTCCAGGTGTTTGTCAATCGATGTTTGAGAAGATGAAACGATGGAAAAAGTAGCTCTGACATGGAATCCTCAGGGGGCGCGGAGAGTAGGACGTCCCAGGAAGACATGGCGAAGAACAATCGAGGAAGATATTGAAATAGGGAAAAACTTGTCACGAAGTCGTCAGGATTAGGGAGAGTGAGGTGGCGAAATTTCTCAGGCCGTTGCTCCTCCAGGAGCTAAAGGAACGAAGAAGAAGAAGAAGGTTTGAGGATGGGCACAACCGCCTCACTCGAAGGGGAGATTTGGGGCATTTCAAATGGGAGAAAATTACCCGAAAACCCCCAAGTAGGTGACTCTCGTTTATATAAGTTTGGAGATATATCAATCCGTTCTAACTAGAGCAGTTTGAAGATAATAAAATAAGGTAGATGTTCAAAATTGGAAAATAAATTATGAGATTCTTCAGCTTTCAACAATTTTCAAATTAAAATGAGGTATCACAAGTCAGAAAATAAAATTGTTTTTTGCGTAATTTTTCCTCATGCAAAACTAGTTTGAAAATTTGCTCATTCCGTCATGCTACATGACTGGAACTTTTCACCTTTAAAGTGAGATATTTTTTGTCACAAAATCAAACTGTCGATTTTGCATCAATATTCCTAAAAAAAAAAAAAAAAAAACAACGTCTGATAAGGATGACGTTAACTGATAAGGACACCGGTATCGATAATATCGATGTTTTCACCCGATATTGGGCGACATATCGATGCCAACACTCAAACATCGCCATCGATGTTCTGTCTCGATGTCCCATCCCTACCTACGTCCATGCCATGAAATTGAGTAGAATAAATTGAGGAAGCTGGGTGAATTTCGTTTCCTTCACATTCATTGCATCTCTTGAAACAGCTTCAAGCCACTAGAGGGCACTAGGGAACAGTTGACGTTTTGATAGACGACATTACCGTCGTCGTATCGTCTTTAAAACATCGTCGAGAAAAGACTGCCCCCGATTCCCTCTCGCAGTAGAAACGTAAGTTGTTACTCCGAGAGAACCGCCGCAAGACGCCAGATGGCGGCATCATCCGACCCCCTGAAGTGAGCTTCTGAGAGCCGTTTCCACCGCCCATCTTAATCTTAGTGCCCTCTCAAACCCGGTATTTTCCTTCTCCCCGAATTACTTAACGCCCCGGCAAACAATGAATAATTTATACCAGAAACGAACTGAGAAGGATGAGAGATTCGAGGGGTCATGATTAAAAATCCCATTCACGGGATAAGCCGTAAATTATCACGCAAAAGTTGATTATTTCATAATGGATAACCTTTATGCGCAGATATTTGGTTCACCGCGATCAATAAATGATAAGGAGTTTACTTTCAAAAAAGCATATATCCACATTGGGTTTTTGGTTTATTATTCAATAATAAACCATTGTAATCGCTCTTGAAAAAACAATTCTAACCTCCCTGAAAATTTCGTGGTTTACGTTTCAAAAGGTGTAGAATCCAAATCTGCAATAAAAATTTTCCGTCCGTCCACCGTACGCAAGATTTTTCCCAAACGGCTGGAGCAAAAAATCTGAAATTTTCAGGAAAAAGCCATGTTGGTCCGACAACGCCCCAATTCTTTAGGCAGCACTCTCACTTAATTTAAAGTGCCCTTTAAGGGTTCTCAAAGTTTTGTAAAATCCCTAAAAACCTACAAAAAAAGTCAGGGCGGCCTAAATTTGGACTTTTTTAGAAGAACTTTCCATGAGGAATCGAATGAGCCCCTCCCCAGGTCCGTAGCTCAAACCATTATCGATGTATGGCCCGATTTATGGTGCCAACATTTGCATCCATATTCACTACATCACTAGGTTACAGCGATCAAAACAAAAACAAGAGTGTTTTTTTTTTATAGCAGTAAACTAGTGAAGTAGTGAATGTGGATACTGGAGTGAACTCCAAAAGGGTTTATAACCGATACACGGGTTGAAGCATTGTGATATGCATGAAACGCTGCAAATTCTTTCACTGGGGTTCATTATTCAATTCATTGATTTGGTTTGCACTCATGATTTGAATTTCTACTAAGCTTTGAAGTGTGCGTGTTTTACAGGTGATAGAGCGATTATTGAATTTCGGGATATATGCATGGAGTACTTGAATCGGTTCTCAACCAAAATACCTATTTGAATTGATCAGTTGATCATATTTGTGTGCCTTCTGAAATTCAATAATCGCTCTATCCTGTGAAACACGATTTATGTTTCGGCTCATTCGAAAATTCTTCAAAAAAAGTCCAAATTTAGGCCGCCTTGATTTTTTTGAGGTTTTTAGGAATTTTACAAAACTTCAACAGGCCTTAAAGGGCACTTTAAATTAAGTGAGAGAGCTAGCTAAAGAATTGTGGCGTTGTCGGACCAACATGGATTTTTCCTGAAAATTTCAGATTTTTTGCTCCAGCCGTTTGGGAGAAAACGTGGGCTGAAGTTCCTCCTGATGAGAAGAATATACTACTAGGATCGATTTTCTTATAGGATCATAATATCGATACCGCTGCCATGTCGGATTGCTGCCATCTTTCCCGCATCTATTCAACCTTTCGTTCTTGAACCAGCACAACTGTCAACCTTCTATTTGTTGTAACTGATCTATACTTTACTAGGAGGATCTATTTATTTACTAGGAGAAAAGCGTGGATCGATATATAGACATCGGGTTAGGACGGTCTTATCGGGAAGGGCCCCCTATTCTGAACTTCTACCAAAAACGTGCGTACGGCCGGGAAATTTTTTATTGCAGATTTGGATTCTACACCCTTTGAAACGTAAACCATGCAATTTTCAGTGGGGGGTAGATTTTTTTTAAAGAGCGATTACAATGGTTTATTATTGAATAATAAACCAAAATACATGCGAAAAATAAAAGGTTAATCTTACTTGCATCATGAACACTGGGCCATACCCTGAAATATATTGAGCAAATCTTGAGGAGCATCTAGAATTCGATCGTGGTGGGACGGCCTGAGCGCTACCTAGCGAAGATGAGATGATACCCGAGACTCGTCAAAAAACCAGGTTATCTCTTATCAGTCGGCCGATGTAACATCAACATTCAGTTCCTTATTAGGTGATGTATTGTTCCTGAGTATTTTCTACGTCAAGAAGTTTTCGTTGAGTAAATTCGTGGTTTTAATTTCTGTGAATAGTTATTTTCAATGTCTTTTACCAAAAAAAAACATGATCCCTCGATTTTTTTCGCATTCTACCCAGCTTTTTAGTTGTTATTCATATAGTTGTTGATAGTTGTGGTTCATTTAGGCCCAGAAACGTAAGAAAAAGCTGAAAAGTGTCGAGATTCTATAAATTTTACTGTTTGAGTTCATTTTGGCTTATTATTTCTAATAAGCTATGTGATCGGACAGAAAAAAATTATTTTCTCTCAAACATTGTCATTTTACCAAAACTGCAATGTTCGACCACCGTAAAGTTGGTTTTTCCTAATAAAAATAATCTTTCTTGCATCAAATTCTGTGTTCATAAACCACCTCAAATGCGTCAATGTGTGATGAAAAAGTTTTGCCTTATCAAAGTATTATATCCAGGGGAAAAACATTTTTCATGCAAGACATCACTACCTACCTACATTCGCGATCAGCTCAAAATTTCTACAAGAATATTCAGAATTGGGTGAGACATAATTATTTTGTTCGGAAGAAATTGGAATAGAGGGTTGAAACTTGTTCTGCAGCTGGTTCATAATGTATATGCATACTCTTTCCCACGTGAACGTCAATGGTGTACGCTTTTACAAGTATTTTCAATGAATAATTAATTAATTTCTCCTGACTATATTTCGTTTTAAATTTAATGCTGACTTGGTGAAAAACAATTTTGAATTTCCCTAGGAAACCATTCCTTGGATCTCAAATCTGACCACGCCAATTGATCGGACATAAAAAAAAATGCATAGAAGTAGCAAAAAAACTGAAAAAAGAAAAAAATTGCTCACAGTGCACTTTACTTGCAAGCCGACGAGATTTGAATGCCTTTTTTCATAAAGGGCAAATTCCTGGTTTCCTACATATTAGGCTCGGTTCCACATACTACAGACCTATGGACGTGGATTCACCTCGCCTCAGAAGAAAGGTTTCATCTCATCTTCGCTAGGCAGCGCTCAGGGCGTCCCACCACGATCGAACTCTAGATGCTCAGATCTTGACTATTTTTACCAACCTTTCCGTAGAGACAACGCTGGTTTTGGGAAATATCCTTTCAGCTGAGAGTTATGCACATGTACATCGTCGAGTTGTGGTCACATTTACGTGTTTTACGTTTCAGAAATACAAGACAGGATCCGTATCCGCGTATTTTTTGGCTCACGTCTGCCTTACGCCGCTCTCCGTAGGTAGGGCGATGGCAAAAAGAGCGAACAAAGCCATTAACAATGCGAAAGTCTACCTAATGAGGTGGCACTCTCAAGGGTTCTCATCGTGATCAGTTTGCTTCAACCTTCCAAGAGTGATGCCGAATGTGAGTGAATATGAGGAGAATTCGTTAAGGTAAATAGCGGTGAAATGAGGCGAAGAGCGAGAGCGCGTTTAGGTAAACAAAACACAGCGCGTTTCGGTATGAAAAAGTGCACACTGGCTTCACCGCGCTGATGTTACGTGCGCCAACGGAAGCTATGCCTTTTGCGTACTACATCCACACTACCTACATTGAAGATCAATGTTGTTTTCCGTCAACGCTGTGGGCTGCGTCGCCACCAACCTCTGATATGAGGACGACAAACGGTGCGGAGTCGTTTCATTGTACGTACAACCAACAATTTTATACTCTCCATCCCAACATTCACACGGTCATCTCAGCATTGGTAGAAGTTCAGTGTAGGGGGCCCTCCTGATAAGACCGTCGTAACTCGATGTCTATATATCGATCCACGCTTTCGATATATAAATCGATGATACGCGTAACCTCTACAAACTGCAACTTTTGAATATGGCGGAAAACAACGAACTTTTAAGTAGCAAATGGCGGGAAATGAACATGGTGAAATACGTAGGTTACGCGTCTGGAAGGGAAATAAACATCTCGCTGAGCAACATTATCGGGGTTCCTTCCGGAATTTAAAAAAACATATGACCTAAAAGACATATGGCTTTCAGTAAACGGAGAATGAAAGGTCTCTATTTAGACAACGAATTTTGGTAAGATTATGACGACGGGTTCAGGTGAAGGCTGGAATGTGTTCTGTCTAGTTTGGTGGTCTGGATGCTCGCTTCGCTATGATATCCTACATCAATCCTTTTAGTAAAGTATAGATTAGTTGGACAAATAGATCAGTTTGCTGATTGAAGAACGAAAGGTTGAATAAAAGCGGGAAAAATGGCGGGACTTCAGCTGGTGGCAAAAGCAATCCGACATGCAACAGTATCAGCATTGAAGGAAATTCAAACGGAATCAAAGTTGAAAAGTCTAGTTTGGCTAAAGGGATGGTGAACAACTACCACTACGGTAATGGCTACATATTTTTTACATAATACGTTTTTATGACAATTAACGGTGAAAGTATTAGGTATTGCAATCTATAATCAATCAATAAACACCTACACTTCACCTGTTGCAATGAAAACCCTTTTTTTTCACTTTTTACCCAAACTCGTTCTCATTGGTCGTTTTTCTTTACTCAAACGTGTTGTGAAAAGTTTCCCAAACAGATTGCCTTTCTCACGAATTTACCCAAACGAAACTCCCCCGTGAAGATTCAGTTGTGATCGGGCAACAGGGGAACGAAATGATTGTATATCGAAAGGATATCGTTTTCGAAAAGGTCGAGAAATGGATTCAGGAGAAGTTAGTTGGTGGTTCGTACAACTTATGTTCACCTGAACGTTCCCTAAGTTATGGAATTAACGATTCCTTGAGCAATAAACTATGAACGAATGTCTTACGTTTTAGATGTTGTAAGAATACTTGTTCAGCGTCCTTAAAAACCATTGCTGGTCGTAAAAAGTCATAAGTACTTACCTCTGTACCTCTCGTAGGTGAAGTTGTTCGCTCTTAATACGTGTACTACGATTAACGTTCACTCTTTTTAAACGTAGGCAGTTGGTCGCTTTCTCGAGTCACAATTCAACACACAGTTCCCTCCATCGCAAAAATCCGACACTAAAAACACGGAAAACTAGCAGAAACAATCGAATAGGAAGGACAAAACGACAGAACTGACCGATGAACTGGATAGGCGACTTGTAAACAACAATGGCGGACAGCCGCGAGGCGTTCGAGACCACATCCGGGACTGCAGGTGGCGCTCCTCTAGAAACGCGGCTCAGCCGTGAAACTCATCGACTCTCCCGCCTGACACTTAGCTTTCAAGTTCTGATTTATTATTCAATAAATTATTCCAATAATAAACCATTGTAATCGCTCTTGAAAGAAAAATTCTAACCCCCTCCTGAAAATTTCATGGTTTACGTTTCAAAAGGTGTAGAATCCAAATCTGCAATGAAAATGTTTCCGTCCGTCCACCGGACGCCGTACACACGATTTCTCCCAAACGGCTGGAGCAAAAGATCTGAAATTTTCAGGAAAAATCCATCTTCGTCCGACGACGCCCCGATTCTTGAGCCAGCTCTCTCACTCAATATAAAGTGCCCTTTAAGGGCTGTCAAAGTTTTGTAAAATCCCTAAAAACCTCAAAACAAGTCGAATCGGTCCAAATATTTAACTATTTGAAGAACATACCATGAGGAATCGAATGAGACCCTCCCCACGTCCGTAGGTCAAACCATTCCCGATGTATGGCCCGATTTATGGTGCCAACATTTGCGTTTTTTGGGTTATTATTGTTTTTTGTAACCTAGTGATGCCGATAGCGTCGAGTTGTAGTGAATGTGGATACTGGAGTGATAGCCGATGTGGATACTTGTAGTTTATAGCCGATACACGGGTTGAAGCATTCTGATATGCACGAAACGCTGATAATAGGTATATAGGTAAATATTATTCAATATTATTACTTGGGTTTATTATTCAATATTATTACTGGGGTAAATAAGTATTCTTTCACCTGTGAAACACGCACACTCCAAAGCTTAGTAGAAATTCAAATCATGAACGCAAGCCAATTGAATAATAAACCCCAGTGAAAGAATTTGCAGCGTTTTGTCTTCTTTACTGTATCCCATTTAGCATTCCTAGATCGAAAGTTTTATGTTCCTTTTTAATTTTAAGGGGGATATTCATCATGTTGTTTATACAAATGTGATCAAAATGTTTTGAGGAATGGCTTTTTTTAACGGTTTACTCTGTTATTAGATGATTAGGATGGAACTTCAGTTCAGGCAAGATAAAGATCGACTCCATGGAATAACAAAAGTTCATTAGGAACTTATCAATCCGTTGGCACTTTTTGCTTTCGAGTCTACCAAGGTAGCGGGAGCATTGTTTTCACTTTCGGAGTGTGAAAATTTTTTTGTCTCCAAAATCAAAAATTCCACGCGCATTTTGCGTTTTAGACCTTTCTGAACAATTTTGGTTCCGTGTCTGTCTGTGTGTCTGTCTGTCAGCAAATCCTTGTTACGGGCAAAACTACACGAAGTTATAGTCCGATTTTGATGAAAATTTCAGGGATGGTGCGGGTTGGAGTGTAGATGGTCCCCTATAAGTTCCATGACCCCCGGATCAATAGTAGCCTCTGCATCCGCAAACGTGAAATCCACATAACTCCGGGAGTTATAGTCCAATTTTGATGAAATTTTCAGGGATTGTGCGGGTTGGGGTGTAGATGGTCCCCTATAAGTTCCATGACCCCCGGATCAATAGTAGCCTCTGAGCATGCGCAAACGTGAAATCCTTGTTACACGCATAACTCCAGGAGTTCTTGACCAATTTCGATGAATTTTTCAGGGATTGTTTGGTTTGATGTGTAGATGTTCCCCTATGAGTTTCATGACCCCCGGATCAATAGTTGCCTCTGCGCATGAACAAACGAAATCCTTGTTACGCGCATAACTCCGGGAGTTCTTGACCGATTTCAATGAAATTTTCAGGGATTGTTCGGTTTGATGTGTAGATGATCCCCTATAAGTTTCATGACCCCCGGATCAATAGTAGCCTCTGCGCATCCGCAAACGTGAAATCCTTCCACACGCATAACTCAGGGAGTTCTTGACCGATTTCGATGAAATTTTCAGGGATTGTTCGGACTGATGTAAAGATGGTCCTCATTGTTTTAGCCTCGAGCTTGGATCGAACCATATTGAACCATCATAGAACGATGCATATATTTTATTTTATTTATGTAAAAATATATAAATAAATATAGATTGTTCAATAGTTGAACATGCCTACCTTTATTTTCTCTAGTTATGCTCCTGCTTAACAATAAATTTACCCTAATTCAATATTTACTTCGCCTAATTGAACGAAGTTCTTTAGTCAATAATAATTTTCAATGATCTATAGAGTCATGTTATGGATACGAGAAAGCTATGTGCCACACCCACTTGGCAGACGTTTTCACAAAGCATGCGTCTACTGTATGCGATTCTTTCATTTTTTATTCTTTCTTTGTAATAAACTGTTAACCTTCACGTTTATTCATTCTTATTACGTCTACTGTATGCGATTCTTTCATTTTTTTATTCTTTCTTTGTAATAAACTGTTAACTTTCACGTTTATTAATTCTTTCAGCACCATTTAACCCGTAAATTTGAAGATTTAGCATATGGAAAAATGCAATTGGGGTTATTGTAAACATTGTTTTTCGCTCTCGCAAATGAATTCTGATGTCTCTATGAGTCCATGTGACTGTGTCTACCACGGTTTTGCGCTAGGTAAGCCTCGTTGAAAAATACCTGTTTACATTTACCCCCGAGGCTCTGGGTAAATGTAAACACTCCGGGGTAAATGAAAACAGGCTTTGGTTTCGCCTCTAACGTAATTACGGTTAAAAATTTGATGGCGTCTAACTCAGCAGGTGCCTTAGTTTGACATGCGTCCGTCCGCCCGAGGGGGTCATTCGTGTAGGTACCTGCCACCTTGGTAAGCAGGGTTAGTAAGTACCGTTTATGAACACAGAATGCGCTCACGTAAACCCTTGTTAGCTCCCCCCCCCCCCCAGCTGTAGCTCTCATCTCTGTTTACTAGCTCCCCTCCTCTGAGCTAGAATATTTGTAGGTTGCAACTACTGTCCCGTTTTTTTGAGCTGCGCTTATGTTATTCATAGGTCACAATTTTATAACCAGATCACTCCGAAACTGAATCACTCCCTGGAAATGTGTACATTTTTTTTTTTTTTTTTTGCATTCTACAGTGAAAAACTTGTTGTGGTCTCGCTGTTCGGGAGGAAAGTGGTGGTCGCCCACAATTTCGCTCTAAAATTTACGACCTGAAATGTTATCATACGAAATGTTGTTGTTTTACAATGCTACTAAATTACTTATGAAAAGATGAAAATCCTCACCTCGGTGAAGAAATCGCCGATCCATTTGGTCGTGATGAGGGTGAGCATGAGGGGGAGGCCGAACGTGATGTTCCCCGTCGCTTCGATCATCATCACTGTCAACGATATCGAAATCCGGCAGATGCCCCCGAGATGCGCTGCCGCTCCTATCACAGCGTATTTGGCCGGCTCCGCCCAAGCCTGCAATACAACAATACGAAACGTTTATTACCATTATGCCATCAAAGTTGCAAAGATAAAGTAAAACCAGGGATCTCATCTGTTTGGGCTAGAGCTGCGCTGGTTCTAGTAAAATTTAATTCAGTCGAAAAATTGTTCCCATAATTTACAACAAATCACTGCCTTCGAAAGACCACCCTTATGTAGGGAATTTAGGCAAGTTGCCTAGTTTATCGGAAGGAACAACGATTCAGTAATCACTAGGTAACGGTGGCCAGAAATATAACGCCAGCTGATCGTACATACGATGCTGTGACACAATAAATCGAGAAATCAAGGAACAATAACGAGGTAATCAAAACGATGGGAAAAGGATAAAGTGGCTTTAACCCTTGATGTCCCAAATTCCAAAACTCTTGATGAATTGCGATTTTTTCCACGTTTTTGGTTTATTATTCAATAATAAACCATTGTAATCGCTCTGGAAAAAAAATTCTAACCCCCCCCCCCCCCTGAAAATTTCATGGTTTACGTTTCAAAGGGTGTAGAATCCGAATCTGCAATAAAAATTTTCCGTCCGTTCCGCCGTACGCTGTACGCTCGATTTCTCCCAAACGGCTGGAGCAAAAAATCTGAAATTTTCTGAAAAAATCCATCTTGGTCCGACGACGCCCCAATTCTTGAGCCAGCTCTTCACTCAATTTAAAATTTGGGGAAGTTTTAACGCAATACGAGTGCCAAAGGACTTGATAAATTATAGATGTTTTTATTGAGGAGCGGTATTCAGGTTCAATAAAAATACGCAGCAAATTCTTTCACTGGGGTTTATTATTCAATTGGCTTGCGTTCATGATTTGAATTTCTACTAAGCTTTGGAGTGTGCGTGTTTCATAGGTGATAAAGTGAGTATTGAATTTCAGGAGATATGCATAGGGCACGTAAATCTGTTCTCAGATTCAGTTGATCATATTTGTGTGCCTCCTGAAATTCAATAATCGCTCCATCCTGTGAAACACGCACACTCCAAAGCTTAGTGGAAATTCAAAACATGAACGCAAGCCAATTGAATAATAACCCCAGTGAAAGAATTTGCAGCGTTTTTTTTTTTTTCAAATTAATTTCTTTCTAATTTTCTTTCAACTCGTCATTATTTTCTTTTTAGTTTTCTTTTAACTCAATATTCTTTGATTAGGAAATTCAATTTTATATGCATCTTGTAGGATACCTTTCTGAAACAAGCAGAACTCATTGTATCCTATACTTCACCTCAATTTTTGTGATTTTCTTGCTTTTTCAGAAGACATTGGTGAAACTCGAGTTTTATTTCTGTCAGGTATGATATAACCAACACTAAAACATCAAAAGTTCGCAAATGAGTTTTGTTACGTTCAAACTTAACAGTTTGAGAACGGATGAGAAAGAAAGGCATCCTAGTTCATGTCCTCTCGTATCTCAATTAGAAACAAGTAAAACAGCAATTACAACCGTTGAGAAACAATTTATGATGCCATTTGAGTTTTAGAGTGGACCAAGATTCCATTTTTATTGATATCCTTCATTTTCATTCGGGCGAAATGAGCTTGAAGGGGAGGTATCCTGGAAGATACCATGCGTCGTTAAGGGTTAAGAAACATGTGGAAAAAAAGGTGTTCGCTATGTTGGTAGTTTAGTGGGGGGGAATGAATGATCGGTGGTTGGTGAGTGGGACTACTGCCGGAGTATAACTGTGGCGGTAATTCAGCTAAGGCAAGGTAAGCTCAATCATCATCCAAAAGAACAAAACGTTGCACGTTATAATAAAAAGTAAATAATCGATGTTTTGTCTCTAAAACGATTCAATACACGTACGTTTCAAAAATCAAGAAAAATTCATCCATACGCTTTTCCCCTTACTTCAGTACTTACTCCAGTACTTTTGTGTTTAAAAATTAGTTTGAGCATATTCGGTGTGTACATTTGATGAACAGATAAATCCAAATCGTTAAATAATGTATCGTTGAGATGGGGGGCTTATTTGAGAATGTTCAAATGACATTTTCGGACATTTTTAGCAATCTGGTACTTGAAAGAGGTTCCCCATATTAAAACGCTGCAAATTCTTCCACAGGAGTCCAATGATTCATGATTTGAATTTCTACTGGGAGTGTGCGTGTTTTCAGCGATTATTGA